>JAUKWC010072049.1:6235-33299 GCA_032356245.1 Endocladia muricata
CCCCCCCCCCCCGCCCCCCCCCCCCCCCCCAGGGGGTAGCACTGACGTTGGCCTGACCCACTCGTCAGGAATTCTGACGAATGCCACGTGAGAACTATGGCGGCAAGCAGAAGGGTGCCAGCGAGGGAAGCCTGGAAATACATAACATTTGACGGGCCAACTAATGTACCCGAATACCTCTTTCCAGATCACCGAATTTGCCAGCATGCAAACACTCATTGGACAGAAGGCTCTGTTTACCCCCCCAGTAACAATTACGCAACAATCCTTCACACAGCATGCGTGTAAGGTACAAACCAACAATACCACCATACTACAGAACCCAAATGCTCGTTCCGTAGCCACATCTGCCACGTTAAGGCACTAGCCCCTCCTGTATCTCAACGCGCAACCACAAGCACTGCTCTTTGTCCACACAGTCGGTGTAAGACTAATTTGAGCTTCTCTTCCTGTCGGAAAGTTCACAATCTGTGTGATAAGGGGGAAGTGGTCTCCGCCTAAACTTTCCTTACTTTCGAAATACTGCATTGCAACTTCTTTCTGACTAGAGTACAACATGCACTGAAACCTCTGAAACCTTCCCAGTCAAGGGCAGATGGAACAATACCAGGGATGTTCCAGCACCCCACTCTGAAACACCCCCTCCGTATTCCTCTAGCATTGCCTTGAGCCGGCAGACGATACAACAGTAGCCATGTGACGACGAGACATTATGAACCATGCATTACAATCTATAGTTCGGTTGTTAGAAAAACTACTTACAAGAGTGACTGAAGACTTGAATGTGCACGAGAATGGCGACGAGCACCTAAAGAAACAAAGAGATATGTTATTTGTCCTCTGATAAGACCAAGCGACGATGCTACTGACTATGTGTTTGAAACGACGTGACGTTCAGCTTCATGGGGACGAGTTCAACAGCGTCGCATGTAGGTTTCCCTTTTGTTTTAAGTTGCTTGATATCCTGTTCATCTGAACAGCAAGGGTACCCAGTTAAGGGAATGGTCGATGCATTGAAGTAAGCAGCGATGTGATATGTCGTGGTTTAGTCGCAGCGAGTAGAACCCTTGCCACTGAACCATTCGGAATCGCAAATTTGACTAAAATGATTGCATGTGAGTTCCTCCTCCAGCAACATCGAGGATGCATGAGTGCCATCGGACATGTTTGTCTCAGAAATTACTGGCGGTCAGTATTCCTTCCCTGACACGGGCAAATTCCCTGGCACTTTCAACCCCATCGTGGTTGTTATGATAGGGGTCAGGGAGTCTCTTGTCAGAATGTTCTTCTCACAGACCTTCAACTAAAACCTGGACCGCTCAGATCGAACACCAACAAGTGTACCTGCTCTTGTCACTATAACTAACAAACCTTCAGTATGATTCTATCTGAAACTTTCCAGAACCAGTCATTGCAGCGTTCTATAACCCATAAAGTTTACTTCTTTATAGTGAAGAAGTTTGGGGTCTGGAGTTGAATCTGACCAATGATACCGGTCGATCTTGAAAGTTTCAATGAGAGGCTCGGTACTTCCGACAAGAAATAACCTCCCGACGATAGGCTAAATCAATTTAGAAATTTAAGATTCTCGATAATCTCGTTGAGTCATTTACAACATGACTGATATGAAGAAGTTCTTTACTTCTTCGCATTTTGTGGTCAGATTAGAGAAAACATATATATATCGGCATTGCAATGGAGAGAACCATTACAGTAAGATGTGCATCAAACTGCTCGTTGGGTCGCACTTGAAGGTACGGAAGATACTGATTTTAGGCAGACCAAATGTCAAGACAAGAAACATTCGGTGTGAACTATAATTACAGCAAAAACCAAAACGCACTCCTTTTCTGTCAGAAAAGAGCCCATGAGTTACTCGAGAGCTTTGGCTTCATTATAGTTAAATTTTAGAGGCATTGGATATGCTCAGTATGCCTTGTTTGTAGCATTGACAAAGAACTGCTACCAGGATCGACGAGGCTATATTGTTTCATTCGCAGTTGAGGCCTGGAAAGTTCTCAAAAGAGATGGAAAACGACATTCCATAAGTGGGAACGAAAACACTTCTGGTCGAAAACTCCTGCCTTCCTAACACGAACCCATTTGTTCGAGGATTATCAACAAACCAGGAGGCCCGGGTTCGTTGATCCGAACAAACATTATTTCGGAACTTTCGTCGCTTCAGAGTCCCATCGAAAAATTCCCTTACAATGTCGATCAGAATCCTGACAAGAAAAAAAAAAGAGTACACAACTACAGACATACCCAGACTTTTGGGTGATTTGATTGTTATTTATTAGATACTGTTTAGTATAGACAAACATCGAACTTTGTGATCACAACAGCTCAAACATCTCAGGTGAGCATATACAGTACTGTCCGTAGAGCAGATACTAGTTAAAATTTTGTTTGATTCAAGTATCACATATTTATTGCAATCAGCACGATTCGTATCAAATCAGCCGTCGCATGTTATAAAAGATAGCTTGTGTTCTTTTCAGAAAAAGAGACTACCGTTTACTGGGTTTAGTGTCTGTACGACGTCAATGCTCTCATAACGCTCAGAACCTCACGTAAGGTGGTAGCTGTCAGGAACTTCACGGAGTCGCACTACCTGTGTGGCTCAAAATTCGTCAGCACGCTCAAAGAACCCAAGTTTTCTGCTATACAATACCCGCTAAACTAGAAAAAGAGATGTCGGGTAGTCAAATCCGATCCACTTTCTCCTATTCCCCTCTTTTCTAGTGACTGCAATTTTGCACTTAAAAGGGCCTTAGCTGCTGTAGATTGTGACATCAATGCATTACCTACTCGCATACGCCACGAAACGAGCTATTGGAAGCTTTAGTGCCTAGTTGTGTAATCAAAGACTCACGCTAGATACTCCTCAGAGTTTTTAAATTACCCTAAAATGAGTTCCGATGCACCCCGTACATAGACTTTGCCTTTTGGATTTCCAGTTGTAACCTCTTGTAGTACTTAGAACAGAGATCGGTTCTTGGGAGAGATTCTTTTCTTTTATGCACTCCCGAGCGTATGGCAACTGACATCTGTAACAAAGCCAATCCCATAAGATTTTACCGCATGAGTTTGACGTCCATTTTTTGTTGACAACAAGGCAAGCACTGATATTTTGGGATCTTCTAGACGAACAAAATCGCTAATTGCACTAGACGGTTCTAAGTAATAGATCGTATTGCGGCATCCAGAACTCTACTAATTCTGATAGTTAAAGCTTTAGTTGACATTTTGTAAGCTCCCACGGGCTGTTTCTAGAGGAGATAAAGTATGCTTAGCAATCGTCGAGTGAGCAGATGCTGATGTAGTACGAAAAGAATACGGTGGCTATCACCAATATAGTGCATCTCGGAATAATTATAATGATATGCCTGAAGGTACCGATATCGTATATCGATTTCGTTCACAAAGAAGCTGTGGTACATGAAGTGCAAATACAGGTACACATATATTCAATAACAACTGCTACACTTCCGCACATCAGATACATATGTATGCATATGCAATCAAAGTCGGGTGCCTCGGTCCGAGTTGACTGGACCAGATCTTGCTAGGGAGCTAAATCACGACGATTGCATTCTGCAGACAATGACAAGTAGTGTAAGAAGACATCGAGAAAGCTCTACCGGTCGGGTTTTATCTTGGATTTGGTGTTTGCGCACGATTAATTTCCTTAGGTGCTGCAGACCGGAAACATACCTATTTCACAGAATTTTCGTGACGATTTGTAAAAATGAGTACAATACCATTGATATTCCCCCTACCTGCAACGTATGTGGGCTTCGGTCCCAAACAAAATTGAAACATTCGTTTGGCCTTTGGACATGACTAGCATCTTATATCAGCAAACAGTTCGTCACAGAGTCTTCGTGATTGCTTCAAATCTTAGACTCGCGTGGAACTATAGGAATTTAAGAGTGGGCTATTCTTTGAAGAACTTTCAGATATGCAATATTCCAAACTGTCTACCCGATGTGTTTCGAGAGGCCCGTCAAATTTTGGAATGTTCCCTGGTATACGCGCATCCTCCTCTCTCGCTACTTTCAACCGGTTCTCATCTCCTAATCGACATACTTAGCAGTGAATGAGTATACCATATCTAGGTATTCGAAAAAGATTTGGAATTGTTGCTCGAGAATAATAGCTGGTAAATGCTGGCGGGTTGTGAGATCTGAGGTACCAGCAACTTTTTCTTCTTTCGCCTTGTCTGCAGAAGCGTTCCGTCACTTTCTCTCAAGCATTCAGGAATAGTTTAGACGACAGTGCGTTTTAGTAGCATATCTCCCCGTGCAACGAATAGATTAGCAAAGCAGCATTATTGGTATTGACGTGTAGGAAATTAGTCACTGGGCAAACAACTACCCTTCGTTGTGCTGTATTATTAAAACACCCGTTTGCTGATAACCCGAGAAATGTGTAAATAAAATACTTTTGTAATATTTTGCAAATGTTTAGGCGACGAGTGAATAGAGAAGTGCTAATTCTACATAGAATAAAAGTTCGAGTACACCGTTTGAACATAGTATTCTATCAAATTAGATTTCGATTTCCTGTTTCTGGTCACAGGGCTAGGAAAGTGCACATATGTGAAATAATCTCTGCATGAACGAGCGTTATCTAATTTGATCGTTTATTTAGCTCTGCAAGGTATTCGCTTACAAGAAACCTCATGTGTGTGTGTGTTTGAATTACATTCAATTTCTATGGCACGTGCATCTAAGATCAATGATTTCGAGCTCAACTCCGATATAGGGGGGTATGAAGGGCGAAATTTCGTACGTCCCCGTGATCCTCTCGTATCTTTGATTCATCCGATACACTTAGTACGTTGTCTGTGACTCGCAGTTTCTTCCGAAAATGGGTTCTTCCATCATCAAATTTGCAATGTAGTGTTGCAATTGCTTACAAACTCAGAGCTTAATCTAGCATTCTTGGAAACTGGATGGTAACGGCTCCAGGACCAACATGCTGCGTTTCTTTGTTGTGAATACTCTTTCAATGTGAATGCAGAAATTGGAATGAACCGCACTGAAAGTTGCGGAACAATTGACATGTTTTGTGAATCGTTCCGTAACTCGCGTGTTTACGGATTGTTGCAATCGATACAGAAATAGGACTTTTTCCGGAACTGAATTTATCGCGAGATCGTTACCCATCTACAATGCGGAGGGGTCTTGGTGTTTAACCAAATCCTTAAAAGCCTTTTAAAAACGTGGCAATACCATGCTTTTTTACAGTAGTTATAGTGGGTCTGATGGTGGTGTCGTACTAGCGCTGACGGTACAACCAGCACTGACAGCACTAGCGCTGACGGTAGTATCACTGCTGACAGTAAGGGTAAAACCTTTACTCTTTCTCAACAGACAGTTTCAGTAAGAGTTCTGATACCCGCATTGGGTAGGAGTTTGGTACTTCGAATATACCGTAGAGCGACAAACCTGACAAACATGTTGCGTGTCGCGTCCGTCGAATTTCCATGCACCACACGGAGAACACGAGCTAGGCAGCACCACTAGCTAGAAGATACTTCGATTGGAGTCTAAGATCGATATCCAGTCCTGTTCCCAGCTCAGTCTCGACAGTCAAGCTTCGATCTCACACACCGAGTCAGGGACAGGGCTAAATAGTGCAGTTACTACGACTACTAATGGTGTCCTTGCATTATGACTACCGACGACCAGTTTTCTGAACGGAATTAGCGGAAATCTATATCTGTAAAATGTGTGTAATTTCGTCCGGGTTAAATAAAACAATCGGTCAAAGTTAGTTCCTGCCCTCGACAGTCAGGCAAAGTGCAAACTAGAGATTTTGTAAGTACGTTCTGGGATTACGCCTTGAACGTTTCTGCAACTGGATTGTGAGGAAATGTTCACGGCAGTTGCGTAATTCGTACTCGGAATTTCTAGTTACCAACTGCATAGATTTAGTATACAGAGATTTTACGCAAACAGAATTCTGCAATGACTTCGTCAGAATTCTGCAATACGTATGACAGCTGCAAATTGATACAGAATTCTGCAATAACCTTGTGAGCGAAGTTGCTGAAAAGTGCGTAGTGAGTGAACATCTCTGAGAACTAAAGTAGTCGTGGTGCAGGACAGCTGTCTGTATTTTTGCGCCTAGCCGCTATTAGATACTTCTCTTTATCCCACCGGAACCATAGCCACCTCCGTTCCCGGCATCGTTTCTCTTCCAGAAACACGTATCGATGACAGAAATCAGTGGCGCCGATGATTTCTCATCGCCCAACCCCCAAATGTCCGAGTCTAGGTGCTATTTCCGGCTTAGCCTTGCTGAGGATCTAGTCATCTTGCGAGAGGCTTCTACTGTGAAGGCCTAAATGGCGACGTATGGTAAGATTCAAACACTGTACGAAGAAGGTAATACAAAAGCTGACCCGAACCAACGCAGCGAGCAGAACGTGACCCGGAAGAGAGTGCGGGAAGGACGTGGGCGACTTAGAGAGCTGATCGATGAAGATGACGGCACGTATAGACGGATTTCGTGAGTGGCGGCGAAATGAGAGCACTTGTGAAGCATTCGATGGTCATAATGGAGGCCCAATATGACACACGATACTGTGGCGGAACGCAAAAAGACGCTTTGAGGGCAACATAACAAGAAAACGAAGACATTAGACATGCACTTATGAAAGTGGCTACTGCATGCTGTACGCAAGAAGTGAGCCATGAGAATAGTGATGCGAAGTACGGGAAAGTTAGAGAAAGCTGCTGCGCTGGATACAGGAGGAAACTTGGACTGTGTTCGGGCGCATCCACGAGAAGCGGATCTTACTTGTATGGAGTCAGAGCTTGGCCGCTCGATTTTTCAACGCAAGAATGCTTTCTATGATAAAACGAATCGTGAAACAGACCATCAAAAGCAAGAACAAGAGCACGAGAAAACGTGGAAGATTGAGAGCGACATTCAGGAGTCACCGATATTTGCGTTTGGCAACGAGTAAAAAGTAACATTCTTTACCCAACTACCCATTTCATTTACTCAACGGGATGGATGGTATCTCAAAGAACCTCTAGAGCTCGTGCTGAGAGCGCATGTCGCTGGGGAGCCTAGACGTAGTCCGATTTGAGCTTTGCAAGCTTGTATTCTGCGACTTCGTCGTGCCTTGCGGACTGCCCATCCTGAGTGGGAAATCATGAGAGCGATATGAAGGCAACGCAGGTCCAGTGTGATTGGGAGTCTTGAAACTACTACAGTGAGCGTGCAAAATACTTAGCTATCTGCTCCACGTAAATGCAATTTTGCATATCGGTGTGAAGCGTATCAATAAAGTATGATTAGGGTACCAGCGACCCACAAATCTTCTGCTTGCGTTTGTGAACTGACTGAGTAAAGGAGGGTTTCGCTCCTTGGAAGATGCACTATACTGAAATGTGGATGGATCGTGTATTTGCGTCAAATGCTTACCAATGGGCGCTCAGACTCATGATTTGAGAAAAAACGTCGACGAAACAGCGTTTGTTATACCTCGAGTCTCGAAATATGTAGTATTTGTTATCGGCAGTCTGGAGAACATCCGGAAGGTATCGTTCTAATCAATTTCCTGTTTATTGTATCTAGACCAGCTGAAAGGCTTCACTAGGTCCTAGGGTACGAGAGATAGAATCACACGTAGACAGCATCATGTTTACACTGTAGCAGTCTCTATCCGTATGGTACTCAGTCGATGGCCATGGAAGAGCGTGAACCATTCTTCTAACGCTCTTCATCCTGAAGCTGGAGTGAAGTAATACCTGTAATGCAATGAGCTTGTTGAAATTGGAAATTTACTGCGTTGAGCTAACCCAGTTCACGCATAAATGGTGCAGTTCGAGCTGCAGTTGTTCGTGTAGGTGCGACAAGAAAATGGCCCCAATAACCACCGTATTTGTGAACTTTGATGGGCTATGTGGAATGCACCAAAACGATGTTACGCGCCGTCCGTGCGGCCACAAAACTGAGAACTATGCTCGCTAATGTTCAGCTGCATCAGTTTTCCTGGCATGTTGCTGACGCTATATGCATCTATGTTTCCGGGAACGGATGCGGACATTCACCGGGTGCAGTAGCCTAGTAAACCTTCCGCCCGTACTGCAAACTTTGGAGTGCCATGGAATGCTGAATTTCGTGGCATTCCAAAACGTGGAGTTCGTGTAGTACGGCGATTTTGCGCATGGAGGCCGAGTTCCAAAAATAAAACAAATTTGAACTGGCGCGTCGAGTGAACGCCCGCATCCACTACTTGCAGTTCATTTCCTAGTAAAACATCCCGCTCGTATGGCGAATTGTGCGGAATACTATAGTTCTGCGTCTTACATTACGTGTCTCATTGTTACATAACGAGGCATCGCCTGCGTCACGTGGATAAGCTTACTTTGGACCCTTCTTAGTCAGTATCGCCCCCCCAACGGATGTCGAGCAACTGCACTGAAGACTGCTACGCAGAACATGCGTCATTGGCAGCTCTAGAAAAGTGAGCATTATGCTGGTTGATGCTCGGACGCACTGCATCACCCAGAATCTTTGCAGACGTTATATGGAGAGAGATAGAGTCTAAAACTCTGCGCTGATTTGTTGGACAATATCGTAAACATATTGAAATGCAAACAAGGGCGAACATATAATCCGCGTAGGTCGTGGCACAATGCACGAGTGCTGCTGGACGGTGTCAGCTCAGTGCGTGCCGAAAATAAGACATTTAAATGTATCGCGGAGCTCAAACGTAGTCGTTTCGTCCTTCGCGCTGCGTTCGTGGAGTAAAACCTGCTTCGCGCGTCGAGCCGTCACAGGTCAACAAGGCGCGCACGAGCCTATACATCTGGCGCCGCGCGGTTTGCGCCACACTGTCGCCAAATGTTGCGCAAGGCTGACGCTTACACTCAAGTCGGCATCAGTTTATACGAAACAACTTTCTTCCTACGGTGTGCGGCCGCCTATCCTTAAAGGCATGTAAGGAGCACAGCCGCCACCACTTCACTCCACCCTTGCCATAGCCGTGCTTCGGCTGACCCGTGCAGAACGGGAGGCACTCACTTCTTGTGCTGAACTGGTCCCACACATATGATACGGAGCGTAGGAACAAACCGAACCTCCAGTCGACGTGAGAGAGAGGATTTAAACATGTATTTCATGGCGTTGAAAAATAAGTAACTCTTAAGATTGGTGGGGTGTCACTAATCACAGGGGTTGAGATCTGTGCATGTGAAAATACGTGCGCAGATGGGTGTTGTTTATCAGATGAAACTTTGCACATTTATCTGCCCATGTGTTTTTACATTTGTAGATCTTAGCACCTGTCACTAGTGACAGCCCCCAATTCTGCTACTGAACTGCTCTTATATGTGTGACATGAAACGTAGTAACAAACTAAACCTCGAGCCGACGTGAGAGAGACGTTCTACACTTGCCTCGTGGCATCGAAAAGTAAGTTATGTTCAAGATCGGTGGAGTGTCACTAGTGACAGGGGTTGAGATCTGTGCATATAAAAATACATGGGCAGATGGATGTTGTTATTCAGATTACATTTCGGGCATCCATCTGCCCATGTGTTTTCACATGAGTAGATCTCAGCCGCTGTCACTAGTGACAACCCCTTATTCTAAAATTATTATTCTTCGAACCCCTCTTTCCTGTTATAGCGGCCCCGAAATCGCCCATTTTTCTCGGCAACCTTGCTTGCGGCTGAGTCCAAGTCTCTTGCAGCTGCCGTAGTGCGGTCTGTTCGCTGGAAATGGTTCTGAAACCGGCATGTAGTATTCAAGTTTGTTTCCCTGCATACTATTTTGGAAGTTCCTCCTAGTACTAAATGACTGAACTTTTTCCCTCAGTTTGTGAAAAACTCCTCGCCGTCCAGAATCTGAAGCGTCGAACAAGTCGTAACGGTGTTCAGTGAGCATAAAGTTCTGTGCGACAATTCCCCTCGATCCCCGTAAAACTCCACGTTTGTGTGTCGCGCTTTAGAAGTACCTCTGTTTCGCACCTCCTCATGCCCAAGCAGCTACCGGCCGTCAATCACAAACCCGCCCACACGAAATCGTGCCGGTAAAATTTGTACCTTATGCCTCGGACCTTTACGGGACTCCGGCTGCGTTGCTACAAGAACAGCTACCCGGTTGAAACGTTCTTTGTCTACCCCCAGAATTGCACCCCCGTAGAGCCCCATCCCTTCCCACGTGCGCTCACGCAAGTCTGCGTACAGGAGCGTCCCATAGAAGGAGAGGATCGTCTCTCCTTTCGCGAAGACCCGGTCCACAAACACCCCGAGTCCCACATCTTCGTACTTCACCGTGCCCGGACGCACCACCACATACCTCGCCGTCGCTTCCGCCGTCCGTAATGATAACGGTTCTTGCGTGTTCGGCAAGGCGTGGTACCTAGCCGGCCAGCTGTCCACTGACGCACGTGAATAGTGCAGGGAAAGCACGGGATCCCTGGCGTAGTTCGCAATAAACCGGACCATGTAGTCCGGTAGACATTGATACCGGAGACACCCTGCAGGAGCATCCGCAGGGTTTCTCGTTCTCCTAGCAGACATACTCCGTTTCCCGCCGGTCAAGTACCTTGTGTCAAGCTCCACAACCCGCGGAGAGCAACCAATGTCGCACGCGGTGCTCACGACGCTCTCGCAAAACGCACTAGCCAAGCTATGTAGAGCGCGACTGACGCCTCCGTCATCCCTATCTCACCCCACGAAATGGCGGTGTCTCGGAAGCGGTGGAAATGCTTTCGCAGTCGTGCAAGTACCGCTGAACAAGTCCACCAAAAGGTCCCCCGTTGTAGAATAATGCAATACCAGATCGTTCGTATGCTTGATGCTCTTCCGATCAGGCCAAAGCATCTTCATGCCACTCCCCTTGTCAGCTCTTGTCACCACCTCTCCGGATCCCAACCGCTGGGTTCCATCCAGACAGTTTGTCCGAACTACGAATGGTGCTTGCTGAGCACACGAAGAAGGTCAGGGCGCAGGAGCAAGAGATTGCTGGTCTCAAGACAAGGGTCAGTGACTATAACGAGAAACTATGGAAGGCCGATCAACAGCCTCAAGAGGCACGGGTGACGACTATGGCAGCGCTTTCCAAATTCCTGCGACTACAAATCCGAATTCAAGGATGTGAAGCAGGAGAGCGAGAGCCTACGCGTGGCTCGTGAGATTTCGGGTGGCATCCAACAGGCCACACCGCGTCCGGGACCTGGACGTGTTTCGATTCGCAAGCGTATGACACAGGTGGGGGCAAAGCAAATTGGTGTTGCGAAGACCGTCACGAAGCAGATTCTGTAATGGTGTCACAGCAGAATTGCTGAGCTGGACCTAGCAAGTTCTCTTCCGATCCGGAACCGGGCGGGTCGCCATGAGCCGTGCGTGGCGGGGGAGCTCTCCGCGGACGGCCTGGAGGGTGTCGTGACGAATCCACCGATGGTTGCTACCAATCGTAAGGAGTAGTATACGCGTTCCTCCTACGATGACGCGACGGCTCTGGTCGGTATGGTGCGTGCAGAGCTTGGCACCGAGAACTGGTCATTCTTGTTTGGGCGCCAAATCCCGCAGCGATTGCGAGGAGGCTGTTTCAACAGACTATGCTCGATGTGCAAGGATAAGGCAGACAATCTCTGACGTGATGATCGCGCGGAAGAGAAACGCTAGAGACAAGCCGTTCCAATGTCTTGGGTATTTCTTCTCGATGTCGCGGAAGACGACGTTTGTATCGGACAGCGAGCTGGCGGGGCGCTCATATCAGGCATGTGAAGCGCGGGCGACGCTGATGCGTTCAGAAGGGGATCAGGGGACTTCGGACTTCTTATCGTTGTGAGTCAACAAGGTCGGGGATCGAGCATAAGGAGATTTCTCCGTACCGAGGGAGGTGTGTGGTGTTAAGGAGAGTGACGTACTATTTAGGGACTCTTTGGGGAGACGTTTCCTTTACGAGTTCCGAGGGCACCATGCTTCACAGGATGGGACGTCGGCGTACGGGTTCATCATGCCACTCTCACGTCTGGATGCCTAGCTGGCAAAAATGGTATCCTGCCTGCAGCATGCTGAGGGCCGTGGCGCCCAGCGCCAATGCAATTACAGCCCGATGTTTTGCTACTACCTGCCCTTGGCAACCGCACGGATACTATGCAGCGTTTGCAGCGTTTTATGCCGCATTGTTCCACAAGAGATGTATCGGGACGGTTCTACGGTTCTGCGGGCCTTGTGTGAGTCGGTGACTGAGGGGGTGTGACGGTCTGGTGAAGAGGATGGCAAGGATTAGTTAGTAGGTCCCCATGGAGTAGCCAGAAACGTTGTCAAGGTGGGTTTGGAGAACAGATTTTATGTGTTGATACGAAAGACGCGGTCTTTAGGGAACAGGTTCAGTATGCCTGGCGCTGTTGTCGTTTGCTACTTTGCACTTGCAGACTCAAGCGAGAGACTCTGTGAACTTTGCAATGGCGCGTCTGGTCTGTCACGAACTCCAGCCACAACTCTGGATTCTTCCCGGCGCTGTTGTTGGAGCAGAGGACGAGTCACTGTCAACGCATAGAAGAGAGAGAATGACGGAGACCGTACTTGTTTGTTGTGCGCTTACTAAATAGATTGTCGTTTTATTGTATGTTTAGATATAGTGCACAGAGAATGGCTTGTCCGCTGAAGGAGAGGGTGCAGGTAGGACTGGCGGTGCAGGAGGGTGTCTTTAGAACCTGGTTATGGACAAGCGATGATAGAGCCAGTGGAGCTGAGGAGAGAAAGAGGGGATGCGGATATTTGATCGCACGACGTGAGCTGTCCGAATCATAGCAGGGGCCTTGTACACGCCAAAACATGGAGAAGCAGGAGCTTGACGCCCTCGTCGCTGCATCTCTGGAAGCAATACGTGATTTTCTGTGCGATTTACATCCTCATCTATACACCACCGCAAACAAACGCATTGCAGAGTGTCGTCGACAGCGTCTATACGTGCCACACAATCCATCTACCGAACAAAAGCATAATCGGTAGGTTGCAGTGATTCACGGTCATACATACGGAAGAGAGACAAAACGTGGTCCACCCATGCAGTGTCTGTGTGTTCTTCGTCGTCAGAGGCCAGGAACACGAAACTGAATCGCTGTCGTTTTGTCGGGCCGAAGTCGCTACTTGCATAAACGCGCTGAATGACATGTTTCTGCATTGGGTCAAGTCGAATGACATTGAGGTTGGGATCACAGTCGTTGACGGAAGGACGCAAGCTGCCAAGAACGTAACCACTTTTGACGATGGTAATTTGTAGAGTGTCACATGTGTGTACCGAATGCTGCTAGAGAAGCTTGGCGAGGACAAGGTTCAGCAGCATAGTAGTGCCATGGTCAACAAGCGGGAAAAGGAGATCGATGTAGATGTCGGGAGCTTCTCCGCGAAGAAATTTGAGCATTGCCGCAGTGAGGCGGCCTTCTTCGTTTCCGAGAAGCGGTAGAGAGAGGGTTCTCCAGTGAGCGAGTTCGCGGAGGTACATTCTAAAGCCTCCAGTGACAAGACGCGCCCTGTACGTGTCGTTCAGATTCCTCTGCGCCGTTGGGAGGCGACGCGATTGGGAGATGGAGCTAACTTGAGTTTGAACAGCAGCAAGGTTTTTGGCGTGTGGGATTCGGCGGACCGTTTCGTGTATGGCTGTTACCGTTCGCATGGAGGTGCAGCGGTATTCTTGCTTGCATGCACTGTAAGCCTGTTCAGGAACACCGGCATCTAGATGTCGTAGGCGTCCAAAGTTGCGGATGCGATCTGCAAGGCGGGTGAGGAGATGAAACGTGACGGTCTTGAGCCTGGTCGGGCGGTCGTCCCCAAAAATGTGGAGCATACAGACTTTAAACGTTTTGGGACAATCCTCTAGGTTATGAGCCCCAGCGAAGCTCCTGTGCTTCACTGGTCCCCGTCTCGAGCCGAATATTAGAATGTCTGAGTATTGAGCGCAAATAAAGGCGAGGGGCGCGGAGTGAGCTTCATCACAGCAGCGGTCTATGATTCCTGCGATAATTGGAAAGTCCATGTCAACGCATTTGTAGTGTTCGGCCTCCAGACTGCTGTCGACTTCTTCACTTGTGTAGAGTCAGTTCAGGGGACTGCCTTCTGCGGAAACGGGGATATCGACGTGTAGGCCGGCAACGTGGAAGTCGGTCTAAAAAGCATCCAAAACTGTGTTGACTCCGCGAAGGAGAGGAGTGGCGATGGTTCTGAGCTGCTTCCGACTGATGCCAGCGGAAGCTTGTGATTTGAATAGGACGGCGAAATCAAGCCTAAGAAATATGCAGGTCTTCGTTAGCTTGGAGATGCCGATGTGATAGTTGTGGACCAGTTCGAAATCAAACATGGACTCCATGGGGAGACGAGAATTGGACGAAGGGAGGGGGCATGTTTCCAGAAAGGATGGCAACCTCAGCAGGGAGGAGGTAGCGAGGCTTTGTTTCGCCTGTGGGGCGGAAGCTCGTGGCTGAGCTTGCTCGTCCAGCAATACATAAGCAGCGGCGTCTGCCATGAGGTCGGCCCCTGTTCTGCGAAGATGGATAGTGGACTGCGTGGTGCGCGGCGGAAATGAGGCGGACAAAGTGAGGACATTTGAAGGTACTTCGCAACGGTGGCTGAGTTGGCTGGTTCTCGTGTCTAATCGAGTGGCGATGATATTGCTTCGCTTGGGTATATCGCAACAGTTGCCGGTGAGGAGTGGGTGACATTTCCAGAGATTATGGTGGCCATCTGAGCATGTGAACCCTACTCGGGCTTTTTCATATAGAGGCGATAGCAGAGAGTGCAGGGCGGAGTGTAGTATGGAGGTTTTGGTGTCTGGCGCGCGAGTCGTCGAAGAAGGTGGAAGTACGTCAAAGTCGCTATCGTCCACGGTGGGGAGGAGCTGGACAGGAAGATGGTCAACGACGGTGTGCCGGGGCATTACGCAGCGTCGGCGGAATGCGGCAAGGAAGTTGGGGAGATTGAGATACATGGGACAGGCAGCGAGGGTGCTGTTCTTAACTATAGAGGCGGTTTTATCTATGTAGACCTATATGCAACCCACAAACGAGTGGGTCCCCGACGTCTTGGTGTCCTAGATAACTCCTCCGAGCTGGCTACCGATGCTTTCTTCGTCCAGGTCTTGACAAACTCATCGGTGCACGTCAGTCTGCAGGGGATGCGCGCAGACATGCGTGTCGCTTTGCGGGTGGTCACGACAAGGGCGGAAACAGGAAGGCTTTACGGTAGCTTGCGCTACTTGCTTTGGCAGGATCTCGACAGGGTCCAGCAAATAGGCTGTTCCGAAAGACATTACGCTGTGGTCCTACACACGAGTTGCGGAGGAGCGCCGATGGTGAGGCTCCTCGTCGACAACAGCGATTGTGAGAGACTAGTACTCTTGTGAGGAGCCAATGCGGTCTCCTGAGCGCGCGAGAGAGAAGTCGGGATCACTCAAGATGGAGATGATCTCATCAACCGTGCGCTGGCTGGCAATCCTCTCTACTTCGGAAAGAGAAACTGCGGTAGATTGTATAGGGCGGTCAGTCTTACTTGTGGGCGGTTCTGTATCATGGGGACACAGGAATGGGAGCAAGGAGGGCAGGGGAGCGGAATTCGCATCGGAAAGTACGTTGTCGTCGCAGTGGACCGGGGTTTCTGGGGTGGGTGAGCCTTGCGGACGAGAAGGGACGAGCCCGGCCGGTCGGTGTGTTCAAAAGTGACGCTGTTGCTCGTGTTTAGAAAGGGAGTATGCGTGGGACGACGAGCAGACGCAGTGCCGAAATATGCAGCCCATATTGAGCGCTGACAAAGATGGCGGCAAGGCAAAGTGCTCGAGGGAGGAGTGGGAGACTGACCAGGTAGGAAGCTTTCCACAGGTGGAGCCGTCTTCTTGTTTTTAGTAAGTCCAAGACGGTAGGTTCGCTTGCCGGCACTCCCGCGTTCATGAAACCTAGTGCAAGTCTTTTTCACGCGGGAGTGGTCAAGGAGGAAGTCGGGGCGTGCCATTTGACAAAAACGCACGCTATTGACCGTTTCGAGAAGAGAGCATCATGCATTCCCTGACGGTTACAACAACGAGAGGTGGGAACCGAAAAGTAGTGATACTGTAATATTCCTAATTGAAATATTTCCAAAATTCCTTACGGTCTAGAGGAATTTCATGTAGGGTCTTTTCAAGGCACAGCTGCGAAACTGTGAGACGCGAGAACCAGCCACAGGCCCTATTTAAACGGCAGCGACGCGGGATGCCATCTCCTCAAATTTACAAAGGTACCATGCCGTCAACTGCAAGTACTGAGCGCTGGTTTCTCGTTGTGATGCGATGATGTACACAGGTACGCAGCGCGCATTCCAAACGGTATTAGCATCGGCGTTAAGTGACCGGGCGGAACGGGAGGCATCGCTGAAGAGTGGCGAGACGTGTGGTGTGCGATGCTATGCGCAAAGAGCGGCCTGTTGGAGGTGGAGTGCGGTGCGATGCGTGGAGTGCGTATTGTTATAGGTAGAGACGGTGAGGGAGTGTGGGTGGTGCTGGATTGTGACGTACAAAATGGAAGGGAGGGTGGGTAGGATGGGTGGCGTCGCCGAAGAGTGGCGAGATGTGCGGTTTGCGATCCAATGCGCGGAGTGCGGTCTGTCGCAGGTGCAGAGGGCGAGGGAGTACCGGGGGAGGTGAAGTGTGGTGTACAAACTGGAAGGAAAGGCAAGAGGGATGGGTAACGTTGCTGAAGAGCTCCGAGGCGTGCGGTCTGTGATGCGATGAAGGGAGTGTGGGCTGTTGGAGGTGGAGAGGGAGAGGGAATGCCCGTCATGGTGGGGTCTCGTGTGCAAACTGGATGGGATTGTGGGCGTGATGTGAGACGCCGTTGAAGAGTGGTGAGACGTCCAGTGTGCAACGCGATGCGGGGCGTTCGGTGTGTTGGAGGCGGAGTCCGACGTGGCGCGTGGAGTGCGCGGTCTTGAAGGTGGAGAGTGGGAAGAAGTGCGCGTGATGGTGGGTGGTGGTGTGCAAAGAGGAAGGGAACGTGGGCCAGATGGGTAGCGTCGTTGAAGAGTGGCGAGGACCGTGTTATGCGGTGCGATACGGTGGGTGCGGTCTGTCGGATGTGGGGAGGGAGAGGGGGTACGGATGATGGTGGAGTGTCGTGTGCAAACTGGAAAGGATGGCGGGCGGGATGGGAGGCGTCGTTGAAGAGTATCGAGACGTGTGGTGTGCGATGCAATGCAGAGAATGTCTGTCATTGTAGGTGCGGATGGGTGGGGAGTAGGACTGATGGTGCAGCGTGCCGGTGAAAACCTAAGGCCGACCAGATACTCTAGAAAGACAACTCATGTAGCAGTACCGAAATATAGCGGGAGGAGACTGGACGTTCAGCCGGCCCAGGGAACGTTCGGTTTAGTTTCACGAAATTCTATCCGTAATATACCATTCGCAGTTCCGAATGCAGTAATACTACATTTGGAACTGCGAAAAGTGCAGTTGTATTGCAGTAAAATTAGGGATGGGCTTCCACACGTCGCAGTACGCTGCGCAGTATAACTGCAGCCGGGACTTCCACAGCCCGTACTATATGAGCTAGTATTACTAGACCATGAAATTCAAAAAGTGAAGCCCGAATCCTAATACTACTAGCCATGCACGTCCATTTGGTGGGCGTCCGACTTTAGTAATCCGGGCCCCGGACGGCCATGTGGTGGAAGTCCGAGTCTACCAATACCAGAGTCGGGCGTCCACCTTGTGGAAGTCCAGGTTAAGTATTTGTAGACCTGGAACTGCAAAATGCGCAGTAAAGTCCGGGTATTTCTAGACCTCATACTGCACTCAGGGAATGTCCGCATCTATTTGCGGAAACACACACTTGGCAGGAGGCGAAAGGTAAAACTCTCTGCTGGCTTCTTCAGCAGCATCCTACACGTAGGAGAATAAGAATCAGGATTATGCTGTATTCTGCGTAACGATTTGGAGCTTGCACAAGTGCCGGGGGGGTGCATTCGTCCAGTGCATGCTGAAAGCTCGATATTTAATGGTATCGCAAGGCTTGATCGTAATGTTTCGGCCTCTCGATTCACGCCTAGGGAGTAAAGCCTCCTTTCATGTGTGAGTCCGGAAATGGATGTGGACGTGCGCCAGGTGCAGTAGCCAAGTAAACCTTACAGCCGTGTTACACATTTCGGAATGCTATGGAATGCTGACTTCTGCGGCATTCCAAAATGCGGAGTCCGTGCAGTACGGCGGCTTTTCGTATGGACACTGTGCTCTAGAAATAAGATATTTTGAGCTGCCGCGTCCAGTGAACGCCTGCATTAACTACTTGCAGTTTGTTACCAAGTAAAACATCCGGCTCGTACGGCGAATTGTGCAGTACCATGCAGTCCGGTACGCCACGTTACGTACCTCAATGTCACATGATGACCTATAGCCTGCCTCACGTGGATAGGCTTACTGTGGACCCCTCATACTTTTAGTTGCCTTCCAACGGATTTCGCGTCACTGCACTCACCACTACGATGCGCAATATACGCCATCTGCGGCGCTCAGGAACCGAGCATTAGGCTCGGTGATGCTTGGATGCACTGGCTCAACAAGAATCTTGCCGATGTTTTATGGCACTGAATGATGTATGAAACTGTACCCTCCTTTTTCCGACAGTTTTGTAAACACAGGACAACAAAAACAAGGACGAACATGTAATCCACGTACGGCGTGACACGTTGCATGAGTGCTGCTGGACGGCGTCAGTTTAGTGCGCGTCGAATATAAGACGTTTGGGTCTATCGAGGGGCTCAAACGTAGTCGTTCTGTCCTTCGCATTGCGCTCGTGTAGTAGAGCCTGCTTTGTGCATCGGTCCGTCACTGGCTACCAGTGCGCGCACGAACTTACATATCTGGCACCGCGTGGTTTCCGCCGAAGTGTTGCCAACTGCAGCAGAAGTCTGAGGCGTACCGTCAAGTCGCCATCCTTTCATAGGGGAAAACTTTCTTCCTACGCTGTACGGCCACCTACCCTTCGAAGAACGTGTGGAGTTGGGACGCCAGAGCTTCACTCCATCCTTGTATGAGCCGTGCTACAGTGGACCTGTGCAGAACTGCGGGGACACAATTCTTGTGCTGAACAGGTCTTATACGTATCATACGAGGCGTAGAAACAAACTGAACCTCGAATCGACGTTACAGAGAGGGTCTATACGTGTATTCTGCGGCTTTGAAAAGTACGTAATTTGTTAGATTGGTGAGGTCTCACTTGTGACAGGGGGTGAGATCTGCACATGTGAAAATACATCGGCAGATGGATGTTGTTTTTCAGACTACATTCCGCACATCCATCTGCTCATGTATTTTCACATGTGTAGATGCGAGTCGCTGCCACTAGTGAGACCCCTCTATTCTAAACGATCATTACTTTTCAAATCTCTTTGTGCTGCTATAGCGTTCTCAAACTTGCCCACATTTCTGAACGACCTTTCTTGCGTGTGAGCACAACTCTTTCTCAGCGGCCATAGTGGGGCCTGCTCGCCGGAGCCGGTTCCGGAACTGGCACGCAGTGATTAAGTTTTCTTACTCCACGCTATTCAGACACTTTTTCGTACCGCTACCGAATCTTCCTCCGTACTTCCGGAACGGCAATGAAATCCTCGGGGTCCTCGGAGTCGAAACCATCATATCTAGAACTGACCTCCTCTGCCCTACTACTCCCGTACGCGTCCGAGTCTGCAAACTCAACGACATCGACGTTATCCACACTGTCCGAATCCGCACCTCTTTCATTAATCCTACGACTACGACGTGCCACCGCACTGGTCTGGAACTGCGATAGACCTCTCAGTGCGTAGAACACCTTGCCTGGCACAACTCCTTCTTCGGGCATAGAGCATATATGGTACCATACCGTCAACTCATCCGCGATGCGGTCCTCATGTCCAGCTCCGGCGTGCGTAAGATGCCCATGCCCGAAAAACACAAAGTTGGGCTACACAATAATCTTCACCATCTTAAACAACGCCACCGCGGCCACCTGTTCGCTCTCCTCCCCGCATACAAACGCGTGTGAATAGTCACACACCCACGACGAGAAGCCCACTGCCCCGCTCACGATTGCAAAAAAGCTCACTGTCTCCGCTTCCTATGACTCGGCAAAGGCATTGTGCGACGCCTGTCGCCGGCAGTCCTTCTCAGTAACCAAAAACTGACCACCCATCTTGGGTATTAACAGCTCCCTCCCAGATATCTTCCTCAGACCGACGTAGACAGCAAGCTGACCCGCCCAAGCGTCCACTGGCGGACGCATTCGTTTGGCCCACACCCAATCCCCCTTCGATTCGCAAGCTTCCATCAGCAGGCTCCGTGTACTGGAGTACACGGCGATTCCCAGCCCGGTTTACCGTGCCCCTCTTGTCTTTACCCTCGTTCACAATCGAGTTCCATAAGGTCTCCTTCAGCCCCTGTCGCAGTGCATTCTCTCTCTCCAATGTACTTGTAATGAACGAAAACAAGTTTTCAACGGGGGAGAGCTTTCACTTGGGCGTCATCATGAAGGGCTCGAGCCTTCCGCTCGAAATGCCGCTGGAGTTAGCGAAAGTCTCAAGGCACGTGCAGCCGAGGTGCTGAAGCCCACCTTGTCACCTCTCAAAGTAGGCATACTCTCTGCCATAATCGTGGACCCCGTCTGCTACGTACGTCCAGAAGTGCGTCTGAGGACAGTGCGGCTTCCAGATGTCTGGACCCACATCGATACTCCCGAGCTTGGTAAAATACACGTAGCTTCCCATGAAGAAATGAACCCGATGCTTGGTCACGACGTCCACGATGGAGAGATACAAGTGCGCCCGGTCCTCAATGGGTATGTGGATGGAAAGCAGCTAGAGAATGGGGTGCGGGTCTTTCGCCATCCACACCAGCAACTGCTTTTCTTTGTGATCTCGCGGGCCGACGTATGCCCCATTTTTCCAAGTGTCAGCTGCTTTATCAAACACCACGGTCTCGTCCGCAGTCCCGACCGGTAGCCAGTCCCGAATCTCGTTGTCGAACATTTGTGGGGCACCTTCATGTTGGCGCGTGACCTCCTAGGCCGCCTCGGTCTTCGCAGCGACCCCGCGTCTCCACTGCCCTTTTCACTGCATCAAACTTCTCCGCCTAGACAACCTCCACAAGTCGAGGCGTTGATCGTGAGGAGGATGCCGCCCTTATCTCCTTGGCAGGCGCTTTTATAGCGGGCAGCACCCCCGGAGCCTTTCGTACACAGACTATAGGCTCGATTGTAGTCGTGTAGGAAGCAGGAGCGCGCTTGGCAGAGCTACTCGTCGAAGACACAGCAGCTGGAGTCGTCACGCGAAGTGGGGCGGTATGCTTGCTCGGCACGGGAGCAAAGTTCTCAGCTACCTCACTCGCGAAGCGCGTAGCGTGTGCCTCGTTGCGCTCCTCCAGATCTTCTCCAAAGTCGTTGTACCTCTTGGAAAAGAGGCGCGTCTGGGTAAGGTAGAGCTCTTTGACGGAAATTCTGAGGAGTTTCGATTGAGCAATCTTAGTCCGCGGGCAGTTGTCACAACTCAATCCCTTCACCATGCGATACGAATGAAGAAAGTCCAGGCGGACTTGTAAAGGCTGACGCTCACACGAGTACAATGCTTCAGATCCCAAATTTCCGTCGCGGTCGGGGCTGTTGATGAACGGCGATGCAGAAGTCATGAACAGAGCTATGAATCGCGGGCTCTCGGACCAAAGATGCTGTTCATCAAGGTGCGTGATGCCGAATTTCTTAGATGTCGAGATGTCGAAGGTCAGGTCGCTCAGCACTTTCGCGAGGCCGAACTTTCGGAGGAAAGTTTTCGCTACGTGAACTCAGCGGTAGTAGGCACACAGGCTGGGCGCTCCTAGAAGAATGGCCTTGATTATTGCTTCTCCGGTTCAATTCTGACTCCACTCCAGTGGGTGCATATCGTTCTTCATGCCGAGAGCCCGCATGAAGTGGATGACACTCTTGAGATAGTGGAAGAACGACTTGTCAATGCAGACTAGTCCGCAGGAGCTTTCCTACTGGGACGCGTCTGACATGACTTCCGTATCCATCATGTCCCCTCCATCCTTTCGGCGAACAAGACGCACGCAGAGGCACTCGCGAGACTATGCCGTGCCGTCCTCTCCCTCGTAAGTCTAACGACAGCTTGGCGGCGATGAAGGCCGTTGAACATGGTTCACTTAACTTTTTCGCGCAACTCCGTGCCGTTCTTGATGGTCTCGTCACAGATATCCGGAAGCGAGGAATTATCTCACCATCGCACTGTGACCGACATGATGCCAAGTTTCACGTGTAGCTGCGCTCAACTATGCTGGCCTGGAGCCCATCGATGGTGGCGTCCGTGCCGTCACGAAGCACGTGCTGCGGCTGGATAGTCTGCGCAACTCATACGTAGACCTCGGCGGACTCGTTGTCGACCTTTGAGAAAGTCCGACACACAACCCGTTGCTCCCGACCTCCACGGCAACCACATCGGAGTCCTCACCGTCCGGAATCTCCAGTGATGGAGATTCGTTGGACGAAGGGCGCGCCTGGCCTGGAGCATCCCGGCACAGGCGTTTGCGTAGTGCCGAATCCGATGAAGAGGGCTGCACACCCGCATCGGCCCGAAACTCCTCCCCCACCGCCGCCAGCTGTGATCCCGGCTCTGATTGTACCCCTGGCGGCGGCTATGTAGCCAACGTGAGCTAGTCGCGGGTGGGGGTCGTGATGGGAATTGTGGCCGTCATTTTGGAAGTACTTTACTTGCGAGAAAGGATTAACAACAGAGATGAAGGAGGAGGGATTTTGTAATGGGAATACAGGAAAGATGAGGAAGGATCCGTATGGGGAGGAGGGTGCAGACGTGACGGTAGAGAACGGAAAGACTGAGAGAAGAAAGTGGGAGGGCAAGAGGGGTACCGATAAAACGACCACACGAGAATGAACGGGCATGGGTGGCGGCAATTATCATCACGCCCAAAAAAAAGGAATCATAACCAGGCCGCAGTAGCTACATCACACGTTTGAAGAACATACGAAGTTCTGCGGCGGAGGCAGAATAACTAATGACAGGGGCTGAGATCTGCGCGTTTCAAAATACATGGGCAGCTGGATAATGTTTTTCAGATTAACTTTCGCACATCCGTTAGCTCATGTGTTTGCACAAGTGTAGATCTCAGCCCCAACTACTGTTCTCACCCCCTAGTCTTCGTATCATTTTTTCCGGAACCTCTTTTTTCGGGTGTAGCGTCCCCAGAATCGCCCACTTTTCTGGGCGAACATTCTTGCGGCTGAGTCCAAGTCTTTCTCAGCTGCTATACTGCCGTCTGTTCGCCAGAAGCTGGGTCTCAAACCGGCATGTACTTTTTAAGTTTGTTTATCTGCACAGTATTGTGGAAGGTCCTACCACGCACTTCGAACCTAAACTTATCCCGTAGTTTGTGAACATCCCCCCGTCCTTCAGACTCTCACGCGTCGCACGGATCGGTATGGTGTTCATTGAACGTAGAGCTCTCTCCGCCGATTCCCCCCGATCCTCGTAAACCTCCAGGGTTGTGTCTCCCGATCCAGAAGTACCCCTACTTACCTCGTCGTCAACCCCAGGCAAGTACCGGGTGTCATTCACGAACCAGGCCACATAAAGTGATGCCGTTAAAAACGTACGCCGTACGCGTCCGACCTCCACGCGATTCCGCCCGCTTTTCTACGAGAAGAGCTAGACGGTTGCATCGTTCTTTGTCTAGCCACCGAAATCCACGCCCGTTGATCGTCGTCTTCTCCGGCGTGCGCTCACGCAAGCCTGCGTACTGGAGCGTGCCATAGACGAGGAGGATCGTCTCTTCTTTGGCGATGACCTGGTCCGCAAACACCACGAGCCCGATGCCTCCGTACTTAACCGTCGACAGACGCGCCACGACACACCTCGCCATCGCTTCCAACACACATAATGGTAGCGGGACTTGCGTGGCCGGCAGGACGTGGTACGTCGCCCGCCAGTTTCACACCAACACCCGTGAATAGCGTAGGGAAAGCATGAGACCCCTGGTGTAGCTCGCAATAAACCGGACTATGCACTCCGGTACACATTGATCCCGAGGACACCCAGCAGGAGCATCCGTTTTCTTGATTCCCCTTCCGGAAGACACCGTCCGTTATAAGCAGGCCTAGTACCTTGTGCCAAGGTGGACACCCTCGGGAGAGCCGTCAATGTCGCGTGCGATGCTCCTAATGCTTTCGTAAAACGTCTTGACCAAGCTCGGTTGAGCTTGACTGATGCAGTCGTCATCGTTGTCGCATTCCGCGAACCGGCAATGTCTCCAAAGTCCGACCCATGCTGTTGCAGTAGCACAAGTATCACTGAACAAGTTCACCACATGGTCCCCCAGTGTCGGATACTGCATCACCAGCTCGCCGATATGCTTGATGCCCTTCTCCGCAGGACGAAGCATCTTCACGCGAATCCCTTCATCAGCTCTTGTTAGCACCTTTTCAGGATCCATCCTCTGGATTCCATCCATACAGTTCGTCCAGGCTGCCTGCGAAGACTGCAGATACCCGCTGCATTGGTAGTATACCCGGGCGAATTGTACTTCAACCGGCATATTCATCTGGGAGAAGTAAGCAGCCCATTGCGGGAATGAGGAATGGCTACATCGTATCATATCCTGGATTTGCTTGTGATGACCTGCGACTCGGACGTGGATCATCTGCTGGTCCTCCACGTGAAACATGAGTTCCTTCTGCCGCCTCCCATTCGACGCACTAGTCCCGTCACCCCCATCGTCGCACACCTCTCGGTTGTAACACCTCAGGGGCGAAAGCCACATGCCGCCTTTTTAACCACCATAGAAAATGATTCCGTGGCCGGGTTTAGCAAGCTGCGCGTCAAATATTGGGATGGAGGCGTCCGTGTCCTTGTGGGCGAGGACATCATGGGCGGAGTCGTAGGCATCCCGCTCGCTTCCGTTCTTGAACGGAGGGTTCGTCAACAGCGACTACGCCTTACACTCTAAGAACTCATCCGAGCCGTCGTCGCGACGAACGAGAAGATTGTTGAAGGTGTGGCTTTAGACAGAGCGGTCCGACTTCGTCACGCAGAGCAGATTTGCGAGAAGTTCGGTCGATGAATTTGCGTAGGGGAGTGACTCTTCTCACACCTCCTCCAGCGGTGGAGACGGGCTAATGCGGTTGGCCGGGTCTGGGGATTTACTAAGGGGGTCTTTCGGCTCCGGCACTAATGGGTTGGGAGTCGACCGGTACGCCTCAATAGCTTGCCTCTCATGCTTCTGTGCCACAATAGCCCCCATTTCGTTGTCGCTACCCTACAGTTCCAGCTCCGTCTCCGATTTCAACCGAGAAGGGAAAGAACGAGAGGGCTGCGCAGATAGTTCCACACTGGGCGTCTTGCTCGACAGTGTCACCAGCCGACAATGACGCGTTCTTCTATCTTTCGAATCGGCACGCAACAGCTCCAGGTCCACGTCGATATCCTCTTGACCGGCACCATCATCTTCAGGCGCGCCACGCTCAAGCCCCGAGGCCTCCCGGGTATCCCGGCCCAAGCCCGCGAAGATCCTTGGCAAGTAGTCATCGCACAACTCAGGGTGGTCCAGGTACGGCTAGTTGCTGCGATGAGTGCCATCGTACGAAGTTGTGTTTCTAACGACGTCTTGCAACCTCGACATGAATACATTGGTAACCGCCCGCATTGCCGTATTCTTCTGAGTAATTCGTCCCTAAGGTACCGTACTGCTCATAGTCTCCTCCAGAACTGCTACCGCATTCCTTTGCGGCTTTGTCTCTAGCGTGATGGGTGCAAACGCATCAGCGCAAGACTGTAAAGCCACAAAAAGCTGAAAGCGTGGACGAAACAGAAGGCAGGGCCCGATTATCGCTTCGCGCTCCAAAACTCCAACTACCATCATTGGGTTCGTCCACGCACTAATTAGCAGTTGCACACCAAACGCGAGACTACTTCCGCATTCATTCACCTTTTTCGAAGCGAATACACGTCTACTACCGCGCCTCGAGTGGGATGCGTCGATCGCGTGGAAGAACATCAGCACCTCGAAGGTGCTATGGCGGCCAAACCTAAAGGGTCCTGGTAGAGCTACTCCCCGAATCCTATTGACCGTGGAAGGAATGAACTTGATGAAAACAATAAGGAACAGGCCATAGTTCTTCTGCCGCTATGTCGCATCCGCGATCTCCTCACTCTTCTTGTCTTTTCGAGTCGGCAACACGATTGACAGCGCTGCGCGCACTATCTACTTCATCTGTTCGCTGCCGAGCACGCTAGAGACATCCTCACAGCTCTTGACAATAGTGCGCAAGTCGCGACCAGGCTTACGCTGCTTTCTCCTTACAGCGGCAAGTTCCCTGCTTGCTACTGAGGCCTCGTCATCTGCTGCAATAAAAAAGTGCAGGGAGGCCGACATGTGGAAATTGCTGAGGCCAAACTTCGCGTTCATCTTCGATGAAGAGAGATTGGCATTGAAGTCAGGAAAGCACACGCCGGCTATCTCCGGCCGGCTGAGTGCAGTGGGCACCTTGGTGAAAGTGTGGTGAGAATCGAAGAAGGGAAAGAAGCCCAGCAATGATAGGTATGCAAGGAGGGAGGAGCAGAGCGTCGCAACCAAAGCAAGGAAAATCAGGCAGACTGATGTACAATGAGTAAAGAAGAGGACGAAGCCAGGAAAGGAGGGGAGACCAGGTCGATAAATTGGTATCAAGACGTTGTAAGATGACGTGCTGTAGGAGCCAGTATGTGCCATTTGTATCGCAGACAGGGACGGCAGCGCCCAGGAACACGACGTGCTCACACAGGCTCACGTGTTTGTACCGTAACAGCAGTTACGAACAGTTGCGACCCTTTCACGGAGCTTAGAAGAATAAGTAGACTTTTTTGGGTGCGGGTGGCTGTCACCAGTGGCAAGGACTGAGACCTACACATGTGGAAACACATGAGCAGATGGATGTGCAAAATTTAATCTGGAAAGTAACACCCATCTGCTCATGTACTCTCACAAGAGTAGATCTGACCAGCTGTCAATAGTAACACCACCCAAGTCCGAGTTTGCAATACTTTCTAAA
>JAUKWC010072160.1:0-33266 GCA_032356245.1 Endocladia muricata
GAGGTCAAGGAGCTGCAACCTGTGAGTTACGAGAAGGCCGGGGCAGATGCTCGTCGCGAGGCCGGTGAGCGGCTTGCTGCGCTACTGATTGAAGAGGAAGGATCCGAACGAAAGCAAGAGGAGGAGGCAGGTCAGCGGTGGAGCTCAGAAAGCGGTTACGGCATGAGTAGGGTGATTGAGTCAGGAAGGGTGGGGGAGCAAGAAGGTGAGGGTGAGAAGGTGACAACAGGAACAGTGGGATGGGGAAAAGTGAATGAAGAGGAACTGCGCAAGTGCGTAGCGAATGGGAAGATGGGGATCCAGACTGCTGAGCTTCTGTTCATGAAAGCAAAAAGTCTGCTGGGAGGTATGGATGGGTGGAGGATGGTGGAGTGGAGGGGTGGAGGCAGGAGAGTGGGGGAGGCGGTTCGTTTGCTTCGAATGAGCGTTTTGTACGGTCGGCATGCCAAGGCGGCGCAATTACTAGTAGATGTGACGGTTGAGAATTGCGGTGACGTTGATGGACGGCGGGTAGTTCCGACGGCAGCAGAGCTGAGCAGCATCCTAGAAGGCGTGTTTTTCGATGCACTGAAATTGCCCCGATTGTCAGCAAGAGCATACAATGGCGTTCAAGCGGAAAGAGGAGAGATCGAAGACAATGGCGCAGGTACTGTACAGACGGAGGAGGATGTTGGGAAGCAAGCTAGTGCAGAGTTTATTGCGGGATTAGTAGAGCAGCTCGCTGTGGTTCTGCCGGATGCTTCCGTGATGAACACGGCAGGAACAGTCTTGTGGTGGCACTCAGCTGAAAATGAAGAGCGAGCACGGTGTCTTTTCGAGGAGTCCATTATCCGTCATGCATCGCCAGTGGCCATGATGGGAATCATCGAGCTGGCAACAGCGATGTCGCCAAGCAGCGTTTGGGCGTTTTCGATTCGAGTGGCGGAGCGGTGTATTGCTGAAAACCCGCTTCGGTCCGACGGATATGTGGCTCTGGGGCATCTGATGATGCAAGAAGGTGCTAAGCCTTATGGGGGGGCACCCCGTGCAAGGTATGTCCTGGAGCAGGGACTGAAACGTCATCAAGACCCAGGAGGTCGTCTCCTGTATACCCTGGCTAGGTTGTTCGAGAAAGGAGCGGACGGGGTGGAGAAGAATGCAGCTGGAGCAGTGCAACTATACGAGCGTGCGATTGAGGATGATGGCTACACGGTAGCCATGATCAACCTGGGGTTGTTGTTGAAGAATGGGGCTGAAGGGGTTGAGAAGGATGCCGTTCGAGCATTGCAACTGTACGAGCGTGCCATTGACGAAGGTGGTGTCACGGACGCCATGTACAAGCTGGGGGTTTTGTTGCAAAAAGGGGCAGGCGGAGTTGAGAAGGATGCCGTTCGAGCAGTGCAGTTGTACGAGCGTGCGATTGAGGAAGGTGACCACACACAAGCCATGAACGACCTGGGGTTTTTGTTGCAGAAAGGGGCGGACGGGCTTGAGAAAGATACAGCTCGAGCAGTGCAGCTATATGAGCGCGCAATCGATGAAGGTGGGAACACAGCAGCCATGAACAACTTGGGTTTGTTGTTGGAGGAAGGGGTGCGTGGGGTTGAGAAGGATGCAGCTCGGGCAGTGCAGCTGCACGAGCGTGCGATTAAGGAAGGTGGGAACACAGCAGCCATGGGCAACTTGGGGTTGCTGTTGCAGGCAGGGGCGGACGGGGTCGAGAAGGATGCAGCTCGAGCAGTGCAGCTGCACGAGCGTGCGATTAAGGAAGGTGGGAACACAGCAGCCATGTACAACCTGGGGTTGCTGTTGCACACAGGGGCTGACGGGGTCGAGAAGGATGCAGCTCGAGCAGTGCAGCTGTACGAGCGTTCGATTGAGGAAGGTGGGAACACATCAGCCATGTACAACTTGGGGTTGCTGTTGCAGGCAGGGGCTGACGGGGTCGAGAAGGATGCAGCTCGAGCAGTGCAGCTGTACGAGCGTTCGATTGAGGAAGGTGGCAAGACAGTAGTCATGATCACCTTGGGGTTGTTGTTGGGAGAAGGGGCTGACGGGGTTGAGAAGGATGCATCTCGAGCAGTGGGGCTGTACGAGCGTGCGATTGATGAAGGTAGTGATACAGACGCCATGTACCACCTAGCGAGATTGTTGGAGGAAGGGACGGACGGGGTTGAGAAGGATGCTGTTCAAGCAGTGCAGCTGTACGAGCGTGCGATTGATGAAGGTAGTGATACGGACGCCATGTTCAACCTGGGGGTGCTGTTGTTCGAAGGGGCGGACGGGGTTGACAGGGATGTAGGTCGGGCTATACAGCTGTACCAACAGGCATCACAGCAGTCATGAACAACCTTGAGATGTCGTTGGACAAAGGGGAGAACGAGGTGGAGAAGGATGTGGGTCGAGCTGCACAGCTGTACGAGCGAGCAATTGAGGAAGGCGGCACCACAAGATCCATGTGCCACCTAGCGAGATTGTTGGAGGAAGGGGCGGACGCAGTCAGGAAGAATGTTGGCCGGGCTACGTACCTGTTCAAGCGCGCGAAGGATGAAGGCGACGACACAGACGCTATGGATAATTACGCGCAGCTGCTGGACAGGGTCCCGGACGGAATGAGGCAGAATGGACCTCCAGTCGGGGAGGTCGCAGACTGCGATGATGGATTTTGTGTAGACGACCGTGACCCTGGAGCTGGTGCGGGCCACGCGAAAACGCGTGACATGATGCGGTAATGCGCCGGCTTGAGGCACAAGGACGTCGACCGACAAGCCTGCATCAGATACTGTATACACAAGCTGCACAGATTGGCGTGCTTGTTTTAGTGGACAGCAGTTGATGCAGGCGAGGAGACTGTACAGTGTTGGTTTGACGGGGGCGTGTTGTGCGCGGCTGAGGCGCGGATTGGTCTCGTTGCGAAGGAAGTAAATCGTTGTAAACGCAATAGGGACATGACTCAGGGCCGGTTTGCCTGTGTGACAATGATCATGCACGATGCCTGCCTCGCTGAGACGGTGCGTGAAAGGTTTTCTGTATCAATGGGAGAAACTTCAACGTAAGCGCACGAGAAAGCGGTCGAGGAGGAAGTTCTGTTTAAGTCCGTGGGTGGCAGTCTTTTGAATCATCCACCTGCCTCTGACGGATGGTGGCTGCTCTTCAGTGCTCATGATAGGTTACCGCAGTGAGACCTGAAACCATGTCCTCAGCTTCGACATACTGTAAACATGACTTACTGGCTCGTAACTTACGTTCCGAATGAGCCGTACGAGGACACGTATGTCATGTGGTCCCAACTTTGGGAGTGGCTGCAGTATTACAGTATTGTCCGTCTCACTATGTAACTCAATGTGTCCTCTCACTTACAGCCGTTATCCAAATATGGAAATGCCTGCAACTTCAATTTCGTACAACTAATTACAGTGGAAGTTGATTTACATTCGAAACAGAACCCCCTCTCAAACACTCTTGAGTTACCCTCGGCCTCTCGCTATGACACCCAGTTCTGTCAAAACAGATCATCCAATTTGTCCGAAGAACCCTTCTCTCACTCTTCTAAAAGCACTTGCTCGCACTAATTCGACCGCCATTTCCTTGCTGTCTGCTCATCTCACGTGCCGCAACTCTTTGCTCAACCCTTCGCTTGCGCTCTTTCGCTTCTCTGTACCAGCAGACTTACAGAGATGATCTCGGAAGTCCACGCATTCATATCGTTGACGAAGTTTCTCATCTTGACGCCGTCTTCGAGGACTGCGGATGCAAGCAAAAAGGGACTCAGCAAGGCAAGCGGTATCCGAAATGAGCTCGAGGATAGGTACAAACGCACTCGTCGCCGCAATCGTATTCTACTACAAGCCTTGAATATGTTTACCGCAGCCTCATGTACACAAACAGTGGGAGGAAGAATAGAACCGCTCACGCAACGCTTTGAGCGAGCTTCCCTGGCAGCGCCCGGCGACGCCATACCCACACACTTTATTCGACCTCCTGCGTGCTTGACAACCCTTGAAAACGTACCACATTTGTCAGATTATTCAGGGACTGCCAAGCTCACGCGAGAGGGTGGAGCGCCCCGGTGACGTCTGAGGGCCAGCTCAAGGACATTTTCATGAAGGACGAGCCTAGCGGTGACGCAGAGCGAAGTGCAGGTTTTGAAACTGTCGGTGGTGGATGCGGGATGCCACACGTTGACGAAATGGGCGCACTTCGAAGGTTGGCATAACAACAGGGTATCCAGACACGATCCACGGATGGAGTGTGTCCAGTAAGGGGGGGTGGCAACACCGGCGCTATGACCAGACTGGGGATGTTTGTGCAAAATAGGGCGCTCAGGGTGGAGAAGGATGTGGGTCGAGGTGTGCAGCTGTACGAATGTGCGATTAAGGAAGGTGGCAACACAAACGCCTTGTACAACCTGGCGTGGTTGGTGGAGAAAGGGAGGGGCAGGATGGAGAAGGATGTGGGTCGAGCGGTGCAGCTTTTACTACTGCGCTATTGTTGAAAGCGACGACACAAACGCTACGTACAAGACAGCGCGGCTGCTGGAGAAGGTCGTGGAAGGGGTGGGGCAGATTAGGCCTCGTTCTGTGGGGTTTTCAGAACGCGGTGATGTATAGTGTGGAGAGGATTCTCGAAATGAAGGTGTTGTGAGCACCGCGAAAGTGCATCATGTGCTATCCCGCCTTGCGGCATGAGGCATCCAGCCGGCAATTCTGCACCAGACATGTACATGCTTCACAGATTACTCCGGTTGATTCAGCGGGCAGTAACGGGTACAGACTGGAGACGGTACAAGGTATGTTTGACGGGGCGTGTTGGGCGCGGCTGAGCTGCGCACAGCTGCTGTCGTGAAAGAAGCGCAAGATTGCGAGCGCACTAGGAACATGACTCAGGCGAGGTTTGCGTGCGTGATGATGATCATCCGCGACCCCTATCTCGCTGAAACTGTTGATGAAACATTGTGTGCATCAACTGGAGCAACTGCAGAGAAAGCGCATCAGAAAGGACACGAGGCGCATAGTCTGTTTCGGTCAGTCCATTCCGTTCGACCAGTTGACCATCAACGATCACTTCACGTTGCAACATTCGTCTGACAATTGTTTGCGAATCCCGTGCATCTTGTACAGAACGTGCCACCCCTCTCAGTCCATTGTTTGTGATCGCCAATCTTCCTCTTTTCGACGATCGCTACTCATTGGTGCTCATCATGGTAGCTGACCGCAATGAGACCTGGAACCGCGGCATCGGCATCGGCGTCGACAAGGATCACATCGCCCTCTCTAAAGCGTGTGCCCTGCGCTGTTTCTTGGACAATGGATCGGCCCACTCCGCAACCACGCGCAACAAAAGCCACGGTTGTGGTGGAGCACGCAAAAACTTTGCAGGAGCTGGCGTGGGGGGGGGGGGGCGCTGTGTCCGAAAATGGCATCATGTGAGCTCTCGGCATATCGGCATAGAAGAGCTGCTCAGGTACTGTCGGTGGGAGAAGAGCGCCATCTGCAAGCGAGGCACTTGGATGAGATTCTGCGGCCGACAAGCAAGAGGCTTCGAGCAGAGCGCGCCATTTGTCAAAGGGTGGGAGGAGAGCATCGAGGAAGTCGGGTGAAGGCGGCTGGGAGGGGAACCAGCGGTAATCGTCAATTTCGCAATGCAGAACAAGGCTCCCTCGCATTCCCACTATCCCTGTTCGCTGTGGCTACGCTGGACGGCGTGCTCCGACACAGCGCACACGGAAAGGCCATGGTCGTGAGTAGGTAGAAAATGGAAAAGAGACTTACGGTTGTTGGCTGAAAATGTGATACATTCACGAGGGATGCAGCTGCGCGAGGTTGTGGCAAGGTCAGGGCGTCTGGAGCGGGGGGCATCCTCACGGGGGGGGGGCTTTGAAGGGGAGTACGTATGCGCACTGCGTGGTTTTTAAAACAGAGCGTCGAGGGGAAGTGTGGACACGTGGGTAGAATTGGACGGGGAGAGGACGCGGGTGAGTGTGGGACGTACGGGCTGGATGGCGCTTCAGCAGAAGTGTCGAGGAAGGGGAGGGGATTGCATCGGGACGTCGGATGTAACATTACAGACGGCGCGAGCAAGCAAGTCATACCGACAGCTTGTGACGCTTACAGGGAACACGAGGAGAGCTCCAGTACTGCCCACGGTTACTTTAAACGTTTGGACTTGCTGCGTGTTACGTGTCCCGATGGTCAGTCCATTCGTTTTACAGTTGCCCGCATTCAACGTTCGGAATGAGGGAATGGATATAATGACTGTGCGTTCACCAAACCGCTCCTCAAAATCGGGTGAGAGAACGATGAAAATCGAATTCGTAGCTGATGCGCGTGCCACCCGTCGCTTGCGTTTCAGCAACCCCCTCCTACTGTACCCGGGCAGAGGCGCCTGACTCGCGGCTCGCAACAGCCGTTGAGAGAAAACGCATTCTCAGTCTGTCCCCGTCCAACAGAATCTCAAACCGCAATGACATTCAATGTGCTGAGTGTGTCGTGCACGCAGAGGACACACGTTATCGCCTTATTTGTGATCCACTGTTGTGCCCCCGTGCTGCTTCGCCCATATGAGCAAGGTTTCGGGCATTCCGACGACACGCCGTGACTTGAGACCGTCAGTTCTCTTTCAGGTGCAGGCGATGTGGACTTAACAGTACGCATAGCTCTTGAAAAGCGTTTCATTTCAAAGAGCGAAGGGGCGCCAACCTCGTCGACCAGGTCATCTCCACAAACCGCCAGTTTCACCCCGTTTGCATCGCAGTATATGCCTACACCGAGACCGCGTTCTATTCGTCCAGTTCACATGCACGGCTCTGGGATCGTGGCGGATGCAGGTGGTAACGTGCCGAACGGGGCGCCAGAGTCCACCGTTTCGACTGCATCTACTGGGCGGACCGCTGTGACACTAGGCAGAGGAAATTGAGTTCAATCACCAATTCTGGCAACTCGACGGGGGCGTCATCGATGAACGGAAATCCCGTTGAGTCGCCCGAATCGGCGCAAGATGCGAAACGCGTGCGGGTAGAGACCGAATCGGCAACGAGACGGTGGAGGGTGTATGTAGCAGGGCGCACGCGCGGAGCGCGGCTGGGGCATCTCGATGCGGGGGCCGTATAGATAGCATACGTGCAGTGAGAGAACGGAGGCGCGTTTGACGCAACAGCAAGGGCCGGGCTCGGGAAATGAATGTGGTGAGGTGCGGGCGGAGGGGGGCGTGGAATGTGAAGGGGAAAGGGAGGTCTGGAAGGGGAGTGAGTCGAGCGAAGCGAAAATAGATGGGAAGGGTTAAATTAATTCAGATGCGGTGCGGGCGGTAGCGCTGTGCTGCTGTATATCAGTGAGTGTGTGCACCATTCAGCACATTCTTTGCGCACACGCACTGATGGGGGGGGGAACGGGGACATGTGTGCAAGGAATAGAGTGTGTGTGCAACGGCGTGTGCTGTCAGTTGCCTTTCCAGGTGGGGTATGACATAGCGACAATAGATTACGAACTGCATTACAGCTGGCTCGAAGCAATGCGAGTAAATACGAGTAGAGCACCTTGGCACCGTTCGAGCGTTTAGAGCTCATGTGTATTGGGCGCTCCTGGCCTCCTTTCAGGCCAACGTTCAAGTCGAGATATGAAATCAGGAAGACTTTCTTTTAACGTCTCCTTTTTGCTCCTTTCTGCCCAAGTGACGCCCCCACATTGATGGCAGTTTGGAGAGCGTACAACCGTTCAACTTCATTGACAGCAGAAGCAAGAATTTCGCCGAGTATCCGGACGGGTACCCAATTACCCCAAACTATATCTCCCGCTTTCGACCACAGTTGCATGGTTGTTTCACCAGTTCGTACGCGTTCTTGCCTCGTAACTTCCGGATCCTAAACTGACGAATGGACAGTGCCACCTAGAAGATTGACAAAATCTCAGGAACCACCAGAGACGTCAGAAAGTCTTAGGTAGACATGACAACATTTGTACGGCACTGCCCTACTATATAGTTTCAGAGGAGACTGTACAAGCCCCCAAAGTAATACTAAGTACAGTGGGCAAGCAACCAAATTAACGCCCAATCCCCGGCAGATCAGAGATTATAAGCAGCGCGTTGCTACTGGAAGGAAAGTGGAGTGAGAAATATTAGATGGGGGTGGAAACATCCTTCAAAGCGGGAACTATCCAGACAAAAACCAATAAAAACCAGTAAAACTCCACAACGTGATGTAGCATCAAGCAGGTGGGTAGCGCCGGGTCGCGGACAGTATCAAAAAGAACAGATAGTATCGGAGTGGAGAGATATACACTGAGGAGTGTTCTCAGCGGGCGTAGGTATATAGAGTCTCTCTGATAGCAAACTCTGAAGCAGTATGGGCATCGATTTACGCCCCTTCGTCAAGGTCGTTTTCGAGTATCACAGGAAGTCACGCAACAGATGGAGATAGTACGAAAACTTGTTAGTTGGAAGCCGAGGTGGTGCACCACTAATAGCATTGGTAGTGTCAAGTCCCAGAATGCTCTGTCGAGACGCGAAGGGCATAGAGCGACTTAGACCTGTAGTTCCAAACGGTTACCGCTACAAGCCTACCAGGATGGGCGACAGCCCGGTGAAGCGTGTGAAGAGAACGGGTGGTGTAGGCAGTCACCGAAAGGGGCATACAGCCTTGTGATGAAATTGCAGTGCACCTGCTAATGGCGATATGGCGTAACTTCAACGAGAAAGTGATCACCTGACGGAAAGAGAGATCGAGTGAGGAAACGCAAGAGCAGATGCAAGCTCTCCACGCACTTGTAGAATTTATATGAACCGAATGTATTCGCGGAGAATCCGTTTCAAAACAGAACGAAGCGCTGATACATGTATAGATGTGAAGCCCTACTCCGGCTACTAGACTGGGACAGGTGGCTACAACTACGACCAGACATTTCAACTGAAACTACAAACTACCCTACCACGTGGAGGGCAATATAAAATACATCAAATTGAATAAATGAATATAGCAAACAAAATTACGACACAAACGTGTGCAACGAGGGTCAGTACAGCCGGCGGCGCAAGAACGGATACCATCGTATCAGAGACCTACACTGTTGGCTATCTGACCGGCCAACTGTACACAGCAGAAATCGTCACTACAGTAGCACTGTGGGCTTACCGAAACTTGGAGAGTCAGTGCTCAACAAAATGGTCCAAATGTCCCCGTCAGCTGGGCGCTTGCTGCAGTGCAATTTTAATGCTGGCATTCCACGAACACAAGGAACTGTAAGACGCGCGCCACGCTACTGTACCCTCTCTACAGAACTTCGAGCGCGCCAGACGCCTGGCTAATAGAGTTTATATTTTTGCGCATACATTTAACGTCGCACTCCCGCCGTCGCACTCCCGCCGTCGCACAAACGTACGCATCGCCTTTTACTTACTTTGGCGTCCACTAGGATTGCCTCAACCTCTCCCATTGTATACAACCGAAGATAGACTAAGCACCTCTAACATGAAATGAACGGGGTTTTGGCTTTACATTTTGCGCCCAGATTGTCTCCAGCAATCTACATTTCGCCTGGCTCTTTAGCTGTCATGTAAATCAGCCTCCCGCGTACTTGCCTGTCCGACTGTTGCGTTCGCTCTCGATACATTTTCCTTGTACGTTCGCTAGCTTCCGCTACTGATCGTTCATCTACCGCTATTTTCATTTCTATGGTTCTAGCTCTCTACCGCGCCCAATGCGCTTCGTCGTTGGTCAAGAAACACATTCCCTTCCGCGTTACGGCCTGCAGCCTTACTACTTGTGCCCTGAGAGGCGTTTTTACTCACTTTACCGCGTTTGCGTTTCTAGAAGTAGATGCGGACGCGTCTGTGTTTCCAGAAACGGATGCGGGCGTCCATCGGGTGCAGTAGCCTAGTAGGGCTTCCACCTATACTGAACAATTTGAAAATGCCATGGAATGCTGACTGCGGTGAGATTCTAAAACGTGGAGCTCGTCTAGTGCGGCGGTTTTTGGCATGGATGCCGACTTCCAAAAAACAGATGTTTCGAACTCCCGCATCCAGTGAACAACCGCATCCACTACCCGCAGTTCATTTTCGAATAAAACATCCAGCTCGTACTGCGAATTGTGTAGTATACTGCAGTTCCGCATCTCACCTTACGTACCTCAATGTCACATGATGATCTATAACCTGCCTCATGTGGATACGCTAACCTTGGACACTTCACACTCTTACTTGCCTTCCAACAGATTTCGCGCCACTGCACCGAAGACCGCTACGCGCAATATGCACCATCTGCGGCTCTAGGAAACTGAGCATTACGCTCGGAGATGTTCGGGTGCACTGGCTCACCCAGAATCTTGCCGACGTTTCGTAATATGGCAAAAGATGATGTGTAAAACCCTGCACTGATTTCACGGACAGTATTGTAAATACAGTGCAACGCAAACAAGGACTAACGTGTAATCCGCGTAAGGGGTGGCACATTGCACGAGTGCTGCTGGACGGGCTCAATTTAGTGCGTGCCGAACATAAGACGTTTAAAGGTACGGCGGGGCTGGAACGTACGTCCGTGTTTCCGGAAATGGATGCAGACATCCAGATCCAGTATTACCAGCTGGTATACTACAGGCTGTGGAAGTCCAGGATGCACTTATACTACGCAGCATACTGCGACGTTTGGGAGTCCATTCCTGGTTTGCTGCTCACCAACGGCACTTTCCGCGGTTCCGAATGCAGTTTTGCTGCATTCGGAACTGCGAAAAGTGCAGCTGCGCAGCGTACTGACTGAAACTAAACCAAACGTTCACTACGCGCGCTGAACGTGCGGTTGTATTCTCCTACATTTACGTACTGCTACATGAGTAGGCCGTCTACGGTATCTGGACAGATCTACGTTTTCACCATCATGCCCCACCATCACCCGCATTCCCTGACCGTCTCTACCTCCAACAGCCTGCACTCACCGCATCGCATCACACACGACACGTATAACCACTCTTCAACGACGCCCCCTATCCCGCCCAGACCCTTCAAGCCCGTGCGAATACCGTTTCGAATACGCGCTGCTTACATGTGCACGCCGCCGCATCACGAGGAAAAACTGTCGCTCAGTAATTTCTGTTGACGGCAGGATAACTTTGTAGATTTGGCGTGACGGCGTCCAGTGTCGCTGTTTTTTAGAGAGGGTCGATGGCAGGTTCTTGCGTTCCACAGTTTCGCCGCCGTGCCTTCAAAATACCCTAGATAAAATTACCCTAGACCGTACGAAATTTCGAAAATCTTTCAATTAGAGAAATTTCAGTATCACTACTTTTCGATTCCCACCTCTCTTTGTAGTACCCGTCAGCGAACGCATGATGTTCTCTTGTCGACACAGACAATAGTGTGCGTGTGTTTCGTATGACGGGCCCCGTCTTCCACCTTGACCACTCCCGCGTGCACGACACCTGGACTAGGTTTCGTAAACGCGGGAGTGTTCGCGACCAGACCTACCGTCTTGTACTCAGTGAAAACAAGAAGACAGCTCCACCCATGTAAAACACCCTACCTCTCCATTCTCTCACTCCTCCCGCCACTACTTCTCCTTGCAGCTATCCTTGCTAGCGCTCAATACGCGCTGCAAATACGGGCACTGCGTCTACTCGTCTTCCGACGCATACTCCATTTCCAAACACGAGCAACAGTTTTACTTCCGAACACACCGACCGGCCGAACTCGTCCCTACTCCACCGCAAGGTTCACCCACCCCAGAACGCCCTGTCCACTACGATGACAACGTCCTTTCTGATGAGGCTCCGGCGCCTCTGCATTCCTTGCTCCCATTCCTGTGTCAACCCGATGCAGAATCGACGACAAGTAAGACCGACCTCCTCAAACAATCTATCGCAATTTCTCTTGCCGAAGTAGAGAAGACTACCGGCCCGCGCACGGCTGACGAGAACATCTCTATCGTGAAGGATCCCGAATTTTCTCTCGTCCACTTAGGAGACCGCATTCGCTCCTCAAAAGAGTGTCGCTCCCTCACACTCGCCATTGTCGAGAAGGAGCTTCACCATGAGGGCTTCTCCGCAACTCGTGTGTTGGACCACAGCGGTACGTCCTTCGGATCTGCCTACTTTCGGGACCTTGTCGAGATCCTGCGAAAGCAAATAGCGGAAGCTAACACGGAGTCTTGCTACTTCCGCCCTTGTGGTGACCACCCCCACAGAGCGGCACCCATCTTTTCGCGCATCCCCTGCAGACTGACGTGCCCGACGAGTTTGTCACGACCTCGGCGAAGAAGTCATGGGTAACGAGCTCGAAGGTATCATCTGGGACACCGGGACGTCAGGGACCCACTCGTTTCTAGGTTGCATACAGATTTATACGGATAAATCCGCCACTACACTTAAGAACAGCGCCCTCCTTGCGTATCCAGTGCATCTCACTCTCCTGAACTTCACTGCCGCTTTCTGCCGACGCTGCATAATGTCCCGGCACACCTTCGTTGGCTATCTTCCTGTCCAGCTCTTCCCCACCGTGGACGACAGAGAGTTCGACGTTCTTCCACCTTCTTCGACTACTCGTGCACCAGACATCAAAACCTTCGTGCTACACTTCGCCCTGCACTCTCTGCTATCCCCTCTGTATGAAAAAGCCCTCGTAGGCTTCACATGCGCAAATGCCTACCATCATCTCTGGAGTTGTCACCCAGTCCTCCCCAGCTAATATTGCGACATACTCAAGGCGAAGGACATCACTGCCACAGGATCAGGCACAAACACCAGCCAACCCTCCCACCGTTGCGAAGTACCTTCAGATCCCCTCACTTCGCCCGCCTCATTCCCGCCGGGCACCACGCAGTCCACCATCCTTCTTCGCGGAAAAATGGCCGACGTCGACGCCGACGGCGCTGCTGATGCACTGCTAGGCAGGCCGGCTCAGGCACGAGCTGCCACCGCACAGGCGCAGCAAACACTCGCCACCTCCTCTCTGTGGAGGTTGCCATCCTTTCTGGAAACATGGCCCCTACTTCCATCCAATTCCCATCTCGACATGCTCTCCATTTTCTGTTTCGAACCGCTGCACAGCTTCCACCTCGGCATCTCCAAGGTAATCAAGAACTGCATGTTTCGTAGGCTCGGCTCCCCCATCCTACTCACAGCGCGAGCTTCCGCCGGCAACAGTCGGAAACAATTCAGAACCATCCGCATAGGTCACCTTCGCGGAGTCAACACAGTTCTGACTGCCGTTCAGAGGGCCTTCTACATTCCAGGCCTACACGTCGACTTCTCTGCGTCCAAAAAAGGCAGTCGCCTGAACGGACTCTACACAAATGAAGGAGTCCATGGCATGCTGGGGGCCAAACACTACAAGTCCGTTGACATGGTCTTTCCAATTAGCGCAGGAATCATACCCCGTTGCTGTAACGAAGCTGACTCCGCGCACCTCGCATCTATTTGCGCTCAGTACTCAGACATTCTAATACTCAGCTCGAGACAGGGACTAAAGAAGCACTGGAGCTTCGCCGAGATTCACAATCTAGAGGACAGTGTCAATGGGTGTAAAGCCTCCATGCTCGACATCTTTGGGGACCACCACCCCACCAGGCTCAACGCCCTCAAGTTTCATCTCCTCCCCCACCTTCCTGATGACATCTGCAACTTTGGAGGCCCTAACAATCTAGATGCCGGTGTTTATGAAGTCGCTCAAACTGCATTCAAGCAAGACTACCGCCGCACCTCCAAGCGAAGGTCAAAAGCCATAGACGAAACCGTCCGCCGAATCCTGCACTCCGAAAACCTTGTTGCCGCCCGAATGGACCTCGGCTCCGTCTCCCAATCAAATCGCCTCACAACCCTGCACAGGAACCTAGACGACAGGCACGGGGAGCGTATTGTGAGGGGAGACTTCAGAATGGACCGCCGCGAACTCGCTGACTTGAGAACCCTCGCCATGCCGCTTCTTGGAAACGAAGAAAACCGCCTCACCGCTGCGATGCCTCAATCCCTACGCGGAGAAACTCCGGACACCTGCATCGATCTTCTTGTTCGGCTTGGTGACCAGGGCACCACTGTGTTGGTGGACCTTGTCCGCGTCGAGCTTCTCCAGCAGCATTCAGTGCACACATGTGACACTCTGCAAAGAATGCATCGTCAAAAGTGGGCACGTTCTCGGCGGCTCCTGTCCCTCCGTCAACGACTATGATTCCGACCTGAATGTCATTCGACTCGACCCAATGCAAAAACATGTCATTCAGCACGTTTATGGAAATAGCAGCTTCGGCCCGACGAAACGGCAGCGATTCAGCTTCGTGATCCTGGACGCTGACGACGAAGAACGCACAGACACTGTATGGGTGGCCCAGGTTCTGTCTCTCTTCCGTATGCATGGCTGTGAATCAATGCAACTTACCGAGTATGCCTTCGTTCGGTACATGGATTGTATTCCACCAATCGACGCTGTTGATGACACACTGCACGGCGTTTGCTCGCGGTGGTCTACAGATAAGAATGTAAATTGCACAGAAAATCCTGTTCCGCTCCCAGAGATGCAGCGACCAGGGCGTTAAGCTCCTGCTTCTCCATGGTTTGGCCTGTGCCAGGCCTCCGCTATCATTGGGACAGCTCACGTGGTGCGGCCAAATTTCCACATCCCCCCTTTCACTCCTCAGCTCCCCTGTCTCTAGAATCGATTTTAAATAAACACGTTCTACAGAGACCTTGACGCACGGCTAGTCCTACCTGAGCCCTCCCCTCCAACGGACACGCCATTCTCTCTGCACCAGAATCAAACACACGCGAAAACTATAATCCGTTTAGTGAGCTACCAACTTACGAGTAAGGTTTCAGTCGTTCTGTCTCTTCTGTGCGTCGACATTTTCTCGTCCTCTGCTCCAACAACAGCGCGCGGGGGAGAATCCAAAGTTGTGGCCGGAACCCGTGACGGGCCAGATGCGCCATTGCAAAGTTCATACGGGCCCTCGCTTGAGTCTGCACGTGTCACATAGCAATCGACATCACCGCCAAGCATACTGGAGATGTTGTCCGAAAATCACATCTTTCGTACCGCCACATAAAATTTGTTCCCTGAAACCACCTTCACCACGTTTGTGGCTATCCCAGGGGCGCCTGCTAAGAAATCGTCGCCATCCTCTTCACCAGACTGTTACATCCCCTCATTCGACGACTCGGACATCACCACCTGAACCATTGAATCATACCGAAACACCTCTTGCGGAACAATGCGGCATAAAGCGCTGCAAACTCTGCATAGTATCTGCGCGGTTGCCAATGGCAGGTCCTTGGAAAACGCCAGGCTGTAAGTGCGTCAGCGCTGGCCGCCATGGCCCTCACCACGCTGCAGGCAGGATACCACTGTTGCCAGCCAGACTTCCAAGCGTGCGAGTTGCATGATAGACCCGTACACGGGCGTCCCATCCTGTTGAGCATGGTACCCTCGGAACTCGAGAAGGACATGTTTCCACAAATAATTTCCAAACAGTACGTCACCCTCCTCAATCTTACACACCTCCTTCGGTACAGAGTGATCACCGCATGCTAGATCCTCGACCTTCCTGAGCTGCCAGCATGGGAAGTCTGGATTCCCTTGCTCCCCTTCTGAACCCATCAGAATCACCCGCGCTTCAAGTGCCTGAGATGAGCGCTCCGTCCGCTCGCTGTCCGATACAAACGTGGTCTTCCGCGACATCAAAAAGAAATACCCAAGGCATTGGAACAGCTTATCCCTAGCGTTTCTATTTCGCGCGCTCATCACGTCAGAGATTGTCTGCCTCATCCTTGCACATAGATCATAGTTTGTTGAAACAGGCTCCTCGTACTCGCGGCGGGATTTGGCGTCCAAAAACAATGATGACCAGTTCCCGGTGCCAAGCTCTGCGCGCACCATTCGAACCAGAGCCGTCGCCCCATCGTAGTAGGAATGCGTATAGTGCTCCTCACGATTGGCAAGAACCATCGGAGGAATCAGCACGACACCCTCCAGGCCGGCGGGTAAAAGCTCCCCCGCAACGCACGTCTCACTGCGACGCGCCCAGTTTTAGACTGGAACAGAACTTGCTGGGTCCAGCTCAGCAGTTTCGCCGTGGCACCAATGCAGAATCTGATTTTCGATGGTCGTGGCAGCAGAAATCTACTTTGCTCCCACTTTTGTCACGTGCTTGCCGCTCTGACCACGTCCAGTTCCGGCACGCGGTGTGTCCTGCTGGGGGCCACCAGAAATCCCACGAGCCACCCGTAGGCTCTCGGTCTCCTGCTTCACATCCTTTAATTCGGCTTGTAGTCGCAGGGAATTCTGAGAGCGTTGCCTTAGTCGTCACCCGCACCTCACGAAGCTCTTGATCGGCCTGACGTACTTTCTCCTTGGGGTCGTTGACCCATTTCTTGACACTAGCAATCTCTTGCTCATGCGCCCAGACCTTGTTCGTCTGCTCGGCAAGCATCGTTTGAACCTCTTCCACCTGCTCACGCGGGATCGATCGTGAGCGAGCTACAGCGGAAGTCTCAATCTTTGTCAGTGACGGCGTGGGCGGAGGTGAAGACGAAGAGCGTCTCACCCCCAGTGCATCAGGAGGACGAAGGGTCCCACGATGAGTTTGCCCTACTCCACGGCGGATGTGAGAGGGCACAGGGGCGGCAATGCCGGGCGTGTGGACGCGCTGGGCGGACGCGATTCCGGGCGGGACGGTGAAGCTGGTTGTGCTCGAGCTGCAGCCAGATTGAATAGACACACGGCAAGGAGGCATCTGATTGGCAGCACGCCCTCATGGAACTTCCAGTGTTATAACGGCACCGTCAGTCGTCAGAACAGTGGCACCAACGGGCTGTTCACCTTCAGGAGCGAACAGAGACGCCGCCAGCGTTGTCCGGGGCCGCGCAACCCCCGTTAATCTGCCTTCCAGGTGCCGTTGGGTTCCATTAAACTCGCGGTTCGGCACATTTATAGCGACAGGCGCAGCTGCGGCATCATCCTGCTCCTCCCGCTACTCGTGGGTGCGCCTGCTGGGTCGTTGCATCGGAACAGCCCTTCTCGTCCTACAGGCCGGCGGAGCCATCGATGTTGAGCTGCCCCAGAGGCAGGACAGGACAGACGGAGGCTCGGTGAGAAGAACAAGTTAGAAAAATACATCGCGGCTGTTGTGAACTGAGCAGTACAAGTGCCAGCTAGCAGCTACCACTGTTAGTGGGGCCCTTTTAAAGTCATGCACACTCGGAGAGTGCCTGCCGACGTTTAAGGTATCATAAGCGTCAACGGCAGAACTGGAAGCAGGGGATGAGGGCCTGCAAATGTTCATTTCGGAAAGTAACGAATAATCAGCCTTGGGTCGCCTCAATACTCACAAAGGCTGCGATCTGCACATGTGAAAAGACATGGGCACGTGGATGTTGTTTTTCAGATTAAATTTCGCACATCCATCTGCTCATGTGTTCTCACATGTGTAGATCTGAGCCCCTCTCACTAGTGGCACCCACCTAGTCTGAATTTTCATCACTTCTGAAACCTCTTTTTCCTCTTATAGCGACCCCAAAATCGCCCCCTTATCTCAGCGACCTTTCTTGCGGCTGAGCCCAAGTCTCTATCAGCTACTATAGTGTGGCCAGCTCGCCAGTAACTCGCTCTCAAACTGGCGTGTAGTGTTTAAGTTTGTTTATCTGCTCGCTACTTGGGAAGGTCCTATCACGTACTTAGAACCTACACTTATTCCTGTAGTTTATGAACAGCTCCTCGCCCTTCAGAATCTCACGCGTCGCACGGATCGTGACCGAGTTCAGTGAACGTAGAGTTTTCTGCGACAATTCCCCTCGTTCCTCGTGAAACTCCACGTTTGTATCTCGCACTGTAGAAGTACCCCTATTTCGCTCCTCCTCATCCCCAGGCGAGCACCGGGCGTCACTCACAAACTCGGCCTCACAAAATGGTGCCGGTACAGTGTACATCTTATGCCTCAGACCTTCACGGGACTCCACCCCCCTTTCCATGAGAAGATCTACCCGGTTGAAATGTTCTTCGTCTACACCCGAAATTCCACCTCAGTGGATCTTCGTTTTCTCCCGCGTGCGCTCACGCAAGTCTGCGTACAGGAGCGTCCCGCAGAAGGGGATGATCGCCTCTACTTTTGCGAAGACCCGGTCCGCAAACACCCCGAGTCCCACACCTTCATAGTTCACCGTCGACGGACGCACTACCACACACCTCGCCATCGATTCTGCCGCCCGTAATGTTAGCGGGTCTAGCGTGTCCAGCAGGGCGTGATACTTTGCCTGCCAGTTGTCCACCGACGCCCGTAAATAGCACAGGGAAAGCATGGGATCCCCGGCGTAGTTCGCAATAAACAGGACTATGTACTGCGGTTGACATTGATACCGGGGACACCCAGCAGGAGCATCTGTAGAGCCGTTCCCCCTCCTGGCAGATGCATTCAATTTCACGCCGGCCAAGTACCTTGTGGCGAGCTCCACAGCCCGCGGAGCGCCACCAATGTCGCACGCGGTGCTCACAATGGTTTCGGATAACGCCTTGACCAAGCTTGGTAGAGCTTGACTGACGCAGTCGTCATCCTCGTCGCACCCCACGAGACGGTGATGTCTTGGAAGCCCTAGGCATACTTTCGCAGTCGCGTAAGTACCACTGAACAAATCCGCGGCAAGGTCCCCCGTTGTCGAGTACTGCAACACCAGCTCGCTCATGTGCTTAATACTCTTCTGCTCAGGTCGAAGCATCTTCATGCGGCTCCCTTCATCAGCTCTTCTCACCACCTCTCCGGGCTCCAACCGCTGGAATCCATCCGTACAGGTCGTCCAGGCTGCGTGCGAACACTACACATTCCCGTTGCTTTGGTAGCATACCCGGGCGAACTGCACTTGAAGCGATACATTCCTCCGCCATAGATGAGCAGCCTATTGCGTGAGTAAGGCGTGGCGACATCCTTTTATACCCGGGTTTTGCGTGTAAAGACCTCGAGCTCGGACGTGGACCATCGGCTGGTCCTTCACGTTAAACACGACGTCCTTCTGCTGCCCCCCCCTCGACGCACTGGCCCGTTCACTCCCCTCGTCGTACACCTCTCGTCTGTAACACTTGAGGCGCGAAATCCATATGACGAACTGTAGACCAATACAGAAAATGATTCCGTGGCGGGTTCTAGCAAGCAGTGCGTCAAATATTGGGATGGAGACGCCCATGTCCTTGTGGGTGAAGACATCGTGGGCAGAGTTGTCGGCACCCCGCTCGCTTCTCGTTTTGAACGGAGGGTCCGTCAACAGCAACTGAACTTTACATTCCAGGCACTCGCCCGAGTCGTCAGCGTGATGATTGAGGAGGTCGTGGAAAGTGCAGCCATGGACACAGCAGTCCATCTTCATCACGCCGAGCAACCCCGTGAAAAGGTTGGTCGATGGATTCTCCTCGGGGAGCGACTCTTCCGACACCTCCTGCGGCGGTGGAGACATGCTAATACCTTTGGCTGGTTCTGGTGCTTCACGAAGGGGGTCGTTCGGCTCCGGCATTAATTGGTTGAGAGTTGACCGGAAAGCCTCACTACCTTGCCCCGTACGACTGTGTACCACCACATCCCTCACTTCGTTGTCGCTACTCTGCAGCTCCAGCTCCATCTCCTCTTTCAGCCGGGACGATAAAGACACAGGAGGCTCCGATGATAGTCCCACACTGGGCGTGGTGCTCGACAGTGTCACCCGCCGACGACGATGCGGTCTTGTGTCATCCAAATCGGCATCGGGCAGCTCCGAGTGCACCCCGATAACCCCTGTACAGGCACCATCATCTTCAGGCCCGTCACGCTAATGCCCCAACGCCTCCCGGGTATCACCCCTCAAGTCGGCAAAGACCCTTGCCAAGTGGTCGTCGCGCGTCTCAAAGCGGCCCAGATACGGCCAGTTCCTGCGGTGCTTCACATCGTACAAAGCTTCGTTTGTAACGATGGCCTGGAAGCTCGACAGGAACAGACTGGTAACCGCCGGCATGGCCGCAGCCTTCTCAGAATTTCGGCCCCAAGCTAACGTACTGCTGATACTCTCCTCCACACTTGCTACCCCATTCCCTTGCACCGTGGTCTTCTGCGTGATGGGTGCAACGCGATCAGCGCGTGACTTTACAGACACAAAGTGCTGACCGCGGGACGAAACAGAAGGTAGGGTCCAACTAACGCCTCACACTCCGCAACTCCCACTGACTTTTCCAGCTTCGTCCGAGCCCGAGTTAGCAGCTGCACAGCAACCGCGAGATGACTTCCGCTTTTCTTTATCTTCTTCAAAGCGAATGCGCGTTTGCTGCCTAGCGTCGAGTTGCATACGTTGATCGCGTGAAAGAACATCAGAACCTCGAAAGTTCTGGGGCGGCGAACAGAAAAGGTTTCTGGCAGGACTAATTACAGAACCTTGCTGACCTTAGTGGTAATGAACCTGTTGCCAACAATAAGGGACACCCCGTAGTTGTTCTGCATCAGGGCAGCATCCGCGATCTCCCAAATCCTCTTGTCTTTTCGCGCCAGCAAGAAGATTAACAGCGCTGCGCGCACTATCTGCTTCATCTGCTCGCTGCCCCGCTCGCAGGAGAGCGTTTCGTCGCTCTCGTTAGAAGTGCGGAAGTCGCTGCCAGTGTTGCACTGCTTACCCCTCACTGCGGTAACTTCCTTGATCGCCATTGAAGCCTCGTCGTCTGCTGCAATGAAAAAGTGCGGGAAGGCCGACGTATGAAACTTCGTGAGGTCAAACTTCGCGCTCACCTCGGATGAGAAGAGAACTGCAATGAAGCCAGGCAAGCACACGCCAGCTGTCCCGGGCCGGCTGATTTCAGTCGGCGCCATGGCTACAGTGCGATGAGAAACGAAAGGTGGAAAGAAGCCTAGGAATGATGTGGATGCAAGGAGGGTGGAGTAGAGTGTCGCAAGCGAAGCAATGAAAACCGCGTGGATCGAAGTACAGGGAGAAGAGACGAGGACGAAGCAAGGAAGGCAGGGAGGACCGCGTCCACATGTTGGTATCGCAAGGGTGTTACGTGTCGTGCTGTGGGAGCAGGTTTGGGCGGTTTGTATTGCGCACAGGGAGAGCAGTGGCCAGGAACATGACACACTCCCACACGCTCACGTTTCTGTTCCGTAACAGCAGTTACGAACAGTGGCGCCTCCTTCACGAAACGTGGAAAAATAAGTGGATTATTTAGGGTGCGGGGGGATGCTACTAGTGACAGGGGCTGAGATCTACACATGTGAAAACACATAAGCAGATGGATGCGGGAAACTTGATTCGAAGAACAACCTTCACCTGCCCATGTATTTTCACCTATGCAGATCCAATCCCATGTCATTAGTGACACCCCTCACGTCTGACTTTTCTTTACTTTCTGGAATGCTCAGTCGGAGGCCCTCAGCCCCTGATTCCTGTCTTGCCGTTAGCGATTATGATACTTCAAACGTCGACAGGCACTCTCTGCGTGTGCATGACTCACCAAGGGCCTCACTACCAGTGGTAGCTGCTAGCTGAGACTTATACTGCTCAGTTCACAACAGCTTTGACAGAGGTTTCGAACTCGCTCTTCTCACCGAGCCTCCGTCTGTCCTGTGCTGCCTATGGCGCAGCTCTACAACGATGGCTCCGCTGGGGAGAAGGACAAGAAGGGCCATTCCGACCCAACGATCTTGCAAGCGCACCGACGAGCAGCCGGGGGGGGACGAAGATGCCCCGGCTGCGCCTATCCCTGTGCCTGCATCGAGCCGCGACGTTAACGCAGCTCAGCGCCACCCGGCGTGGAGGTTAAGGGGGGTTGTCCAGCGGGAGACACCACCCGCGCCGTCTCTGTTTGGTCCAGAATGTGAACAAGCCGGTGGTGCCACTGTTCTGGCGACTTACGTTACTACTGTAACACTGGGAGCTCCACCAGAGCGTGCTGCCAACCAGACGCCTGCTTGTCGTGCGTCTATTCAATCTGAGTGCAGCTCGAGCACAGCCGGCTTCACGGTCCAGTCTTAAATCGAGTTCGCTCCGCCCGTCCTCACGCCCGATATTGCCGCCCCTATGCGGTCGCACATCCGCCGCGGAGCAGGGTAAACTCATCGTGAGACCCTGTGTCCTCCTCCTGCATGGGGGGTGATACCCTCTTGGTCTCCACCTCCGCCCATGCCGTCCCGAACAAAGATTGAGCCTTCCAGTGTAGCTCGCTCGCGATCGATCTCGCGTCAGCAAATGGAAGAGCTACAAACGATGCTTGCCGAGCAGACGAACAAGGCCTGGGCGCAGGAGCAAGGAATTGCTGGTCTCAACAGAACGGTCAGCGACTACAAGGAGAACCTACGGCAGGCCGATCAAGAACTTGTTGAGGTCTGGGTGACAACTAAGGCATCACTTTCCGAGTTGCTGCGACTATGAGCCGAGTTCAAGGATGTCAAGCAGGAGGACGAGAGCATACGCGTGGTTCGCGGGATATCTAGTGGCACCGAGCAGGCCACACCGCGTGCCGCAACGGGACGTGGTCAGAGTCGCAAGCGTATGACACAAGTGCGAGCAACGTACATTGGTGTTGCCGAGACCATTGAGAAGCAGATTCTGCAGTTGTGCCACGGCGAAACTGCTGAGCTGGACCCAACAAGATCTGTTCCTGTCCGGAACTGGGCCGGTCGTAGTGAGCCGTGAATGGCAGGGGAGTTTTCCGCGGACGGCTTCGAGAGTGTCGTCCCGATTCCCCCGATGGTTTTTGCCGATTGTGAGGGGTACGATACTTGTTCCTGCTACGATGAGGCTATGGCTCTCATTGAAATGGTGCGTGCAGAGCTTGGCGCCGGGAACTGGTCATCCTTATTTTTTGACGCTAAATCCCGCGGCGAGTGCGAGGAGGCTGCTTCAACAGACTATGATCTATGTGCAAGGATGAGGCAGACAATCCCTGACGTGATGAGCGCGCGAAAGAGAAACGCTAGGGACAAGCTGTTCCAATGCCTTGGGTATTTCTTTTTGATGTCGCGGAAGACGACGTTTGTACCGGACAGCGAGCAGGCGGAGCACCCATCTCAGGCACTTGAAGCACGGGTTGGGCTGATGAGCTCAGAAGGGGAGCAAGGGACTCCAGACTCCTCAGCGTGGCGACTGAGCAAGGTCGCGCATCTAGCATACGGTGACCACTGTGTACCGAAGGAGATGTGTGAGATTGAGGAGGGTGATTTACTGTTCGGAAACCCTTTGGGGAGACATGTCCTTTACGAGTTCCGAGGATACCGTGCTCAACAGAATGTGACGTCCGCGCATGAGTCCATCATGCAACTCGCATGTCTGGACGCGTGGACGCCTGGCTCGAAACAGTTGTATCCTGCCTGCAGCATGCTGAGGGCTGTGACAGCCAGCGCCAACGCACCTACAGCCTGATGTTTCCGAGTACGCGATATTGGCAACCGCGCAGATACTATGCAGAGTTTGCAGCGCTTTATGTCGCATTGTTCCGCAAGAGATGTTTTGGTATGGTTCAATGGTTCAGGGGCGATGTCCGAGTCGTCGAATGAGGGGATGTAACAGTCTGGTAAAGAGGATGGCGACGATTTCTTAGCAGGCGCCCCTGGGATAGCCACAAACATGGTGAAGGTGGGTTCAGGGAACAAATTTTATGTCGCGGTACGGAAGACGTGGTCTTCGGACAACATCTCCAGTATGCTTGGCCGTGTTTTCGATTGCTACGTTGCACGCGTAGACTGAATCGAAGGACCGTATGAACTTTGCGATGGCGCGTCCGGCATGTAATGGATTCCGGCCATATTTTTGGATTCTTTCCCGCGCGCTATTGTTTGAGCAGAGGTAGAGTAGCCGTCGACGCACAGAAGAGAGAGAAGGACGGAAACCATGCTTGTATGTTGTGGGCTCACTAAACAGAGTGTAGTTTCCTCGTGTGTTTAATTCTAGTGCAGAGAGAATGGGGTGTCTCTTGGACGGAACGGTTCAGATAGGACTGGCCGTGCATCAGGGTTTCTGTACAATCCATTTATGTAGGGGCGATTGTAGAGACAGGGGAGCTGAGGAGTGAAAGAGGGTATGTGGAAATTTGACCACAACAAGTAAATTGTCCCACTTACAGCAGAGGCCTTGCACAGGCCGGAACAGGGAGAGGCAGGATCTTGACGCCCTCGTCGCTGCATCTCTGGGAGCGGAACGGGATTTACTGTGCGACTTACATTCTCATCTGTGGACCACCGCAAGCAAACGCATTGCAGAATGTCATCAAGAGAGTCGATTGGTGGAATATACAATCCATGTACCGAACGAAGGCATACTCGGTAGGTTGCAGTGATTCACAATCATGCATACGGAAGAGACAGAAGCTAGGCCACCCCTCCACTGTCTGAGTGTTCTTAGTCGCCAGCAGCCAGAAGCACGAAGCTGAATCTCTGCCGTTTCGCCGGGTCGAAGTTGCTATTTCCATAAACGCGCTGAATAACATGTTTCCACACTCGGTCGAGTCGAATGACATTCAGGTCGGGATCACAGTCGTTCACGGAAGGACAGAAGCCGCAGAGAACGTAGCGACTTCTGAAGATAGTAATTCGGGGAGTGTCACACTTGTGGACAGAATGTTGCTGGAGAAGCTCGGCGCGGACAAGATCAAGCAGCACAGTGATGCCCTGGTCACCAACCTGGACAAGAAGATCGATGCAGATGTCGGGAGCTTCCCCTCGTAGTGAATGGAACATCGCGGCGGTGAGGCGGCCTTCTTCGCTTGCAAGTAGCGGTATGGCGAGGATTCTCAAGTGAGTGAGTTCGCGGAGGTACATTCTGAAGACTTCCCTCACAAGACGCGCCGCAGACGCATCCTTTAGAATCCTGTGCGGGGCTTTGGGGCGACGCGACTGGGAGACGGAGCCGAGGTGCGTTCGAACGGCAGCAAGGTTCTCGTATTGCCGAATTCGGCGGACGGTTTCATCCATGGCTGTTGCCCTTCGCTTGGAGGTGCGGCAGTATTCTTACCACAATGCAGTGTGAGCGTGTTCATAAACACCGGCATCTAGATGTTGTAGGCCTCCAAAGTTGCGGATGTTATCTGCGAGGTTGGTGAGGAGATGAAACTTGAGGGTCTTGAGCCTGGTGGGGTGGTGGTCCCCAAAGATGTGGAGCATGGAGGCTTTAAACTCATTGGCACGGTCCTCTAGGTTGTGAACCTCGGCGAAGCTCCAGTGCTTCTTTAGTCCCTGTCTCGAGCTGAGTACTAGAATGTCTGAGTACTGAGCGCAAACAGATGCGAGGGGTGCGGAGTCAGCTTCATCACAGCAACGGTCTGTGATTCCTGCGATAATTGGAAAGACCATGTCAACGGACTTGTATTGGTTAGCCCCCAGTATGCCGCGGACTCCTTCATTTGTGTAGAGTCCGCTCAGGCGACTGCCTTTTTCGGAGGCGGAAAAGTCGACGTGAAGGCCGGGAACGTAGAAGTCCCTCTGAATGGCAGCCAGAACTGTGTCGAGTCCGCGAAGGAGAGCTGTGCAGATGGTTCTGAACTGCTTCCGACTACTGGCGGCGGAAATTTGCGCTGTGAATAGGACGGGGAAGTCGAGCTTAAGAAGTATGCACGTCTTGATTAGCTTGGAGATGCCGAAGTGGAAGTTGTACAGCGGTTTGAAACCGAGAATGGGGTACATGTCGATATGAGAACTAGACCGAAGCAGAAGGCATATTTCGAGAAAGAATAGCAACCTCCGCAGGGAGGAGGTGCCGAGGGTTTGTTCCACCTGTGCGGTGGCAGCTCGTGCCCATGCCGCCCTGTCCAGCAATACATGAGCAGCGGTGTCGGCCCAAAGGTCGGCTACTTTTCTGTGAAGAGGGATGGTGGACTGCGTGGTGCATGGCGGGAATGAGGCGGACCAACGTAAGAGAACGGTGGCAGGGCTGGGTGGTTTTTGTGCCTGGTCGAGTGCCGATGATGTCCTTTGCCTCTGGTATGTCGCAACAGTAGCTGGTGAAGACTGGATGACATTTTCAGAGACGATGGTAGGCATCTGAGCAAGTGAAGCCTACAACGGCCGTTTCATACAGAGGCTATGGCAAAGATACAGGGCGGAGTGTAGTATGGAGGTTTTGGTGTCTCGTGCACGAGTAGCCGAAGGACGCGGAAGGACGTCAATGTCTCTGTCGTCCACCGCGGGGAAGAGCCGGACAGGACGATTGCCAACGACGATAAGCCAGGACATTATGCACCGTCGACGGAATGCGGCAGTGAATTTGAGGAGAGTGAGATGCACGGGATACGCAACGAGGGCGCTGTTCTTAAGTGCAGTGGAGGATTTATCCGTATAGATCTGTATGCAACCTACAAACGAGTGGGTCCCCGACGTCCCGATGTCCCAGATGACACCGTCGAGCTCGCTACCAATGACTTCTTCCTTGCGGTCTTGACAAACCCGTCGGTGCACGTCAGTCTGCAGGGGATGCGCGAAGAGATGCGTGTCGCTCTGCGGGGGATCACCAGAAGGGCGGAAGTAGCAGGACTCTATGTTAGCTTGCGCTACTTGCTTTCGCAGGATCTCGACAGGGTCCCGAAAGTAGGCAGTTCCGAAGTACGTACCGCTGTGGTCCAACACACGGGTTGCGGAGAAGCCCTGGTTGTGAAGCCACTTCTCGACAACAGCGTGTGTGAGGGAGCTACACTCTTGTGAGGAGCGAATGCGGTCTCCAAAAAGCGCGCAAGAGAGAATTCGGGATCCCTGACGAACGAGATGATCTCGTCAACCGTGCGCGGGCCGGCAGTCCTCTTTACTTCCGCAACAGAAACTGCGAAAGATTGTGCGAGGAGTTCTGTCTTACTTGTGGTCGTTTCTGCATCAGGGTGACACAGGAATGGGAGCAAGGGAAGCAGGGGCGCCGTAGCCTCGTGAGAAAGGACGTTGTCATCGTAGTGGCCAGGAGGTTATGGGGCAGGTGAACTTTGCGGGGCAGTGGGGACGAGTTCGGCCGGTCGGTGCGTTCGGAAGTGACACTGCTGCTCGTATTCGGAAAGGGAGTACGCGTCGGAAGACGAGTAGACCCCGTGCCGAAACTTGCGGCGCATATGGAGGGCTAGCAAGGATGGCTGCAAGGAGAAGGGCTGGCGGGAGGAGTTGGAGAATGGAGAGATGGACGTTTTCGACGGGTGGAGCTGTCTTCTTGTTTTCACTGAGTACAAGGCGGTAGGTCCGCTGGCAAACACTCCCGTGCTCACAAAACCTAGTACAGGTTTTCTGCACGCCGGAGTGGTCAAGGTGGAAGGCACGGCCTGCCATTCGAAACACACGCACGCTATTGGCTTTGTCGACAATAGCATATCATGCACTCGCTGACGGGTACTACAACAACAGGTGGGAATCGAAAAGCAGTGATACTGTAATATCTCTAATTGAAAGATTTTCCGAATTTCGTACGGTCCATGGTTTTTTAAAGCACGGCGGCGAAACTGCGGAACGCAAGGACCTGCCACAGGCCCTATTTAAACCGTAGTGACGCGGGACGCCACCTCGTCAAGTCTGTAAAGGTACCCTGCCGTCAACAGGGAGAACTGAGCTACGGTTTTTCCTTGTGGTGCGACGGCGTGCACAGGTAAGCAGCGCGTATTCGAAACGGTATTCGCACGTGCGCGAAGGCTTTGGGTGGGACGGGAGACGTCGCTGACAAGTGGCGGCACGTGTGGTGTGCGATGCGATGGGGGGATTGCGGCCTGTTGGAGGTGGAGAGGGTGAGGTAGTTCGGGTGATGGTGGGGTGTGGTGTACAAACTAGGAGGGAAGGCGGACGGGGCGGGTGGCATCGTTCAAGAGTGGAAAGTCCCGTGCTATTCGATGCGATGCGAGGAGTGCGGGCTGCTGGATGTGGAGAGGGTGAGGGAATGCGGGTGAGAGAGTGTGGGTGATGGAGTGGTGTGGTGTGCAAACTGGAAGGGAAGGCGGGCGGGGCGGGTGGCGTTGTTCAAGAGTGGCAAGACGCGTGCTGTTCGATGCGATTCGGGGAGTGCGGGCTGTTGGCAGTGGAGAGGGTGCGGGAGTGCGGGTGAAAGAGTGCGGGTGAAAGAGTGCGGGTGATGGTGTGGTGTGGTGTGCAAACTGGAAGGGATGGTAGGCGAAATGGGTGGCGTCGTTGAAGAGTGGCGAAGCGTTTGGTGCTCGAGGCGATGCTGCGAGTGCGGGCTGTTGGAGGTGGAGAGGGCGAGGCAATACGGGTGGTGGTGGGGTGTGGTATACAAACTGGAAGGGAAGGCGGGCGGGGCAGATGGCGTCGTTCCAGAGTGGCAGGTCGCGTGCTGTTCGATGCGATGCCGGGAGTGCGGGCTGTTGGAGGTGGAGAGGATGAGGGTAGGGGGTGAGGGTGCGGTGTGGTATACAAACTGGAAGGGATGGTGGGCAGGATGGGAGGCGTCGTCGAAGAGCGGCGAGACGTAAGGTATGCGATGCGATGCGGGAAGTACGGGCTGTTGGAGGTGGAGAGGGCGAGAGAGTAGTGGTAATGGTGGGGCATGATGGTGAAAATGTATATCCGTCAAAGTATTCTAGAAGGACTATTCATGTAGCAGTACAGAAATGTAGTAGAACGAGACCGGATGTTCATTGCGCGCAGTGAACGTCCCGTTTAGTTTCAGTAAGTGCGCTGCGCAGCTGCACTTTACGCAGTTCCAAATGTAGCAAAACTGCATTCGGAACTGCGAAAAGTACCATTATTGAGCAGTAAAACCAAAAATGGACTTCCACACGTCGCAGTACGCTGCGCAGAATAACTGCATCCTGGACTTCCACGGCCCATAGTATACGAGCTAGTACTACTCGATCCGGACTCCCACCTGGGGGACGTCCGGGTGTAGTAATACTAGACCGGGAATTCCACCAGGTGGACGTCCGAGGCAAGTAATACCAGACCCGGACTTCCACCACGTGGACGTCCGAGTCTAGTAACACTAGACCCGGAACTGCAATTTTTGCAGTAAACCACGGGTGTTACTAGACCTCGTACTGCACTCAGTGGACGTCCGCATCCATTTCCGGAAGCACAGTCGTAGACTACGTTCAGCCATTCCACTCGTATGTGGAAGGTGGGTAAGTAGCCACATATGAATGGCTATCCTATCTAGAATGGCCTGCAATTCGCTAATCAACTAGACCTTTCGGCTTCTGTATTAAAAAGCTGAGATGCATGGGCAAGCCAGTCGGTGATTTGTCTGAAAAAATTCAAATCTTTCTTAAGCTTGAGACCGTTCGGGTATTGCCTGCATTCCATTCCACATAACTGTTTCGGGAAACTCTGATTCAAATATTTCCGACGTGGTTTAATTCCGGGGACGTGGCAGGCCAGGCTCAGACAAGCATATGCCCTACTGCCTCTCTCATCATAGTATCACAACGTCAGCTCGACGATTGGATGCTTTACGCGGAGACAGAACCCCACTCTCTCCCCTCTTGTGACCGACAAAGGGCAGCACGTAGTCCTATAAAGTACACATATTCGTTTGTAGTGTTTGAGTACCGTATATAAGCATTAACCTGCATTTCATTCTACTAATGGAATTTCCCGGGGGCAATACTGAATCAGAACTACTCTATCGCTTTGAGAATTCAGCTTTCCAATGCGTGACTTATGCCAGGAGTAAGGAAGTCTGCTGGATTTATCTAGGGGTAGCTACCTACCATCGCATGGAGTGCGTTTTTAGCGGCCAGACGGGTTCCACAGAAATACTTCATCGGGAAACGTTTCCCTAACGACGAGAGTTTGTGGGGACACCATTGGAGCAAATCCTCTTTCCCTGAATGTAGGTCAGGGTCCTTCCAAAGCTCCTTGCATACGCACCAGGGGCTACCCAGGAGGTCCAGCTCGTCCAAAAGATTTTGTTACGCCTTGAAACTATCGGAAGGCACGCGCGTAAATCGCCTCTAAATGAAGGGCGTTGTTTTTACGGCTCCAAAAGCAATCTTTCCACCCAGACTATTCCGGCCCTCTCAAAACGTTCGTCAAGTTGTTTTCTTATATTTTAGCATCCTAAATATCTTCTGCTCAGACCACAGAGAAATCTGCGTCCGTACCACTCGGAATTTTCTGACCACCAACAGGTACATTACCCCTTTCATACTCTGATTGCAGTATAGTCAGTTTCTATCGGTGAATTGCGCACAATCTTATTACCCAATCATATACATGTACCTCTGAATGATCCTGGGACCGACCTCCGTGTCTCAAGACCCCTCCAAAGCGAGGCAGGGTGTTCGGGTCTATGTTTTTAGCCGCACCGTAACTATCTACGGCGGTGTTGCTTGCAAACAGCTCGCTGCATGATATGCTGGTCCTATTCACCCTTCTTGTCGTATAAATCGGAGCGCTATTGGACTGTTGTCTTCCGCCGTAATCACTTCAGAAATGCGCACTTTTGTAGTGACGGGTGAGGTCATCAGGACGATTAGTCCTATATGACTAGGACGATTGCTTCTCCTGCATCAAGTACCTCTTGTGACATGAATATGGGGCAGTTTGACACCCGATCCTGACAGTAATGAGGAATTTGGGGCTTCATAACATTCAAAAGCACTTCATCTTTTCTGTGACAACTACCTAAAGTGCTACAGTACTCTCACCAACAGTCCATCGTATTAGGATTAAGCCCACGAGATATCTGCAATAGGGCTGTGAGAAGTTGCCCTCCGCAGTCGCAGAATGCTTCAGTCAGGCTTTTGACTTACAAACTTTTTAGATCTAAATGACGCATCAAATCTTGTACACATTGTCGTGAGCTTGAAGTGAGTCTCTCTCCCAAATGATTCATTCACAGTACGTAGCTATCATGATGGGTGGTAAGCAGCGGGCTTACACGCGAAAAGCAATTATTGGGGGAGAAGGGGACTTCAATCCTTTGCTATATTCACAGTCGTGCCTCTCCGGACGGTTCAAGATATGCACCAGTAGCAGCCATTTCTCATACTATGAAAGGATCCTCAGCGGTTAAGAAGCGCGATTGGGGTTCCGCTTTGCCTCCCTGATATCGCCATTCTCAGCGAGAGACGTAATGAGAGAGCGAGGATATCCTTAGATGTTCCGATTAAGGTTAGAGATGGAAATAGTTGGGGTGGTAGATATGAGGGTGATCAGGTTCCGCTCGAAACAGCATCTGCCTACTCTGAGGAATTACAGTCAGGTTTCTTCTAACAGCTCACTTTTCTGCACTGGTCCTCACATCCGAATTCCAGAATTTTACAATTTGTTGACAGATGTTAGACGTATTGCAGAACTCGGTAATTCTAAGTCAAGAATTGCCCAGGCGTAATCCCACCAGCTCGTCTGTCGTACCGGATGGAAGCTTCCGAAGACCTACTCTTACACTTCAAAAGTAAAAAGTACAAGAATGAAGTGTACACGCATGCAACGTTTGCATAATCACAACAGTAGTAGTTATCATATACGTGGATTTACAAATACGTTTTGCAATAATTTGTGGTCCCATTTGTGACTTACGGCCGACAGAATCGACACGGGCTATACTGTACGGCGTGGCAGTAACCTCATCACCTTGTTTGTCAACAGAACGAAGGATGGCAGACTCTGTTGCACTTCAACTCCAACTATTGATTAGCTATAGTGCCTCACTCGACAGTCACGAATCCTTTTTGTACCCATTAGGAGTTGGACAGAAACCGCCACCACCCACAAACTGCACATATTCTACTCTGTACTGTTCATGTCAGAAGCCGGCACGCATCTTTCCGCAAGAAAGTCGAAAATAACTGGTCATGCCTTCCTGGTACTTATCTCAAATGGAGTGATGTAGTTCCAGCCATGGTGCTGTGCACGAATGGATGCCTGCCTTGCTGTTTGTGCCATGTGTACTTTTCTGAGATGGCTCAGGAGGTCTTTCTGAGCACACAGTTTTCTGCATGCTGTGCGCCAGGTTGTTGGTGCAGACCAAGTCGTTTCAAGTCGTTCCATTTCGTTGTTTTAAGGAGAGCTGCGCCAGAAGAGTTTTGACTTCACCGTAACGCCAACATCATCCATCGGCTAGTAAGTGCTGCAAGTGCCGCCATGAGCTCCAACCTCTCCGACAACTTCGTCGTTGAGGAAGGTGGGAACAAAGCAGCCATGAACAACTTGGGGTTTTTGTTACAGAAAGGGGCGGACGGGGTTGAGAAGGATACAGCTCGAGCAGTGCAACTGTACGAGCGTGCGATTGATGAAGGTGGGAACACAGTGGCCATGTACAACTTGGGGATGTTGTTGGAGGAAGGGGCGGACGGTGTTGAGAAGGATACAGCTCGAGCAGTGCGGCTGTACGAGCGTGCGATTGATGAAGGTGGTGATACGGTGGCCATGAACAAGTTGGGAATGTTGTTACAGAAAGGGGCGGACGGTGTTGAGAAGGATACAGCTCGAGCAGTACAGCTGTACGAGCGTGCGATTGAGGAAGGTGGGGATACAGTGGCCATGTACAACTTGGGGATGTTGTTACAGAAAGGGGCGGACGGTGTTGAGAGGGATGTAGCTCGAGCAGTGCAGCTGTACGAGCATGCAATTGAGGAAAGTGGTGATACGAACGCCATGAACAACCTGGGGTTGTTGTTGCAGAAAGGGGGAGACGGGGTTGAGAAGGATGTAGCTCGAGCAGTGCAACTGTACGAGCGTGCGATTGGGGATGATGGGAACACATCAGCCATGAACCACCTAGGGTTGTTGTTGCAGAAAGGGGGAGACGGGGTCTCGAAGGATGTAGCTCGAGCAGTGCAGCTGTACGAGCATGCAATTGAGGAAAGTGGTGATACGAACGCCATGAACAACCTAGGGATGTTGTTGCAGAAAGGGGGAGACGGGGTCTCGAAGGATGCAGCTCGAGCAGTGCAACTGTACGAGCGTGCGATTGAGGATGATGGGAACACATCAGCCATGAGCAACTTGGGGTTTTTGGTGCAGAAAGGGGCGGAAGGGGTCTCGAAGGATGCAGCTCGAGCAGTACAGCTGTACGAGCGTGCGATCGAGGAAGGTGGCCACACAGAAGCCATGAACAACTTGGGGGTGTTGTTGCAGAAAGGGGGAGACGGGGTCTCGAAGGATGCAGCTCGAGCAGTGCAACTGTACGAGCGTGCTATTGAGGATGATGGGAACACATTAGCCATGAGCAACCTGGCGAGTTTGTTGGGGGAAGGGGCGGAAGGGGTCTCGAAGGAGGCAGCTCGAGCAGTGCAACTGTACGAGCGTGCGATTGAGGATGGTGGGAACACATCAGCCATGAGCAACCTGGCGAGTTTGTTGGGGGAAGGGGCGGAAGGGGTCTCGAAGGATGCAGCTCGAGCAGTCCAGCTGTACGAGCGTGCGATCGAGGAAGGTGGCCACACAGAAGCCATGAGCAACTTGG
>JAUKWC010072271.1:0-80323 GCA_032356245.1 Endocladia muricata
TCGCCTGACACCATGTCCTTTGTGCTGTGCATTCGTGAAAATTGAAAAAAATTCACTCTACTGGTGGGTTGAAAGCGCCATCCTGGGATCGCTGCCAGGCCAGCTTTTGAGGAGGCTGAACAGGAGATACTCGCATCCAGGGTCTGGCTGGCAGATGTGATATATGCTTATGGCCACCGTTGCCACGGCGGATGCAACATAAATTATCAAAGTGCAAGTTGCAAATTGCTTGGCCTTCAGCCTGTGGCACGAAATGTGCACATAATTTCAAATTTATTACGAATTTACGTGCCATGCGATATGAAAGGGAATCCCAGAGCACTAACAGAAAAAGGCCTGCACCTTCAATAGGTGGACATAAGTATGTCAGCTAGAGTAAGGATTCAGCTATGGATCAAGGATAAAAAGTCTTACATAGTTTTTAATTATAATGCGATCATATTTAGTTCAAAGCATTATTTAAGTAAATTATAAAAGACAAAAAATAAACTGCTCAAACTAAAAAAGTTTTATAGCTAAATACTACTAATTTTTTCGTTTTTAAGAATATGCAGTATAACTTTTATCTAGTTTCACTAAGTTCAATGCGCATCTGCACTTTTCGCAGTTCCGAATGCAGAAGTACTGCATGGGGCACTGTGAAAAGCGCAGTTGTAGTGCAGTAAAACTAGGGATCGACGTTCACACGTCGCACTACGCTGCGCAGTATAACTGCATCCTGGAATTCCACAAGCCATAGTATATCAGCTAGTAATAGTGCACATGGACGTCCACTTGATGGAAGTCCGAGTCTACTAATACTGGACCCGGACGTCAACTTCGTGGAAGTCAGAGTCTAGTCATAAGAGACCTCGAACTGCAAGGTATGTAGTAAACCACGGGTATAACTAGACCTCGTACTGCACTTCGGGGACGTCCGCAACCACGTCCGGAAACAAACACGAAGATGGGCTGTCGTCCCTCCAAGCACAAGCATAAGTCCGGTCGAGGTGGAGGAAGAGGCTATGGTGTGGACAACATCCAAGGTCGAGGATTGGACTCCGTTGTTAGTTCCGAGAACTAGTAGGTCCAGCATATGTGAGGAGCAAACCCAGTTTGGACACGAGAAGAATGTCAAAGAGTTCGTTGCACATGCAATGAAGCAACGTCGCGGAGATATAAGTGATCTGGGGTTGCAAATTAAGCGAGCCTGAGCTACCGAAGGATCCGCAGCCGGGTAGGTCTGTTGATCTTGAGATAGATGTCGAGAAACGTCTGGATCCACCACTCCGAGCACACTTCCAGTTTCTCTTCGGTAGAATTGAAAGCTGCAAACTTGTATGTAGAGGAGAGGCTAAAGAACGGGAGGATAGCACTGAATAAATCTCTCTGTGGTACTTCAATATCCTTCGTTGAGGAAATAAACAATCCGCTGCGACGTGTTAGTAAGTATCGCGTACTTCATCGAATCACGATAAGTAATAACCCACTTTTGCCCAGATTAGATGAGTTGTTAGGTTGGCTGTGGAAAGCTTATATCCTGTCGAACCTAGATCCTAAAACTGGTATTCACTAGATCCGAGCCAAACCGGAAGACATCGAGAGGACAGTGTTTAACGGAAAGTAAAACCATTTCATAAATTTAGTGATGTTCATGGGACTGTGCGACGCACCCGCTACATTCGATTCACTTATGAAATACACCTACCAGGACTGTTTTGAAGAGTTCTTCGTGGTTTACGTGGACAATATGCTTGCACTTAGTGAAGATGGTCAGTCACATCCCAATCCGGTCGGAACAACACTGCCCTCCCTCCAAGATTACGACCTCTACTTGTCTCCGAATAACTGTGAGTTTATGAAGTGAGGGATAAACTTTTTTGGGCTTTTCTTCTGCAAAGAAGGAATTCGTGTCAACCCTGAGAAGGTCAAAGCGCTGAACACTTGGCCTGCACCACAAACCGTGACTGGACGTCGAAGTTTTCTGCGTTTGATTTACTTCTTCGGTCGATTCATCAAGAACTCCATGGGAGTAGCAACTATGCTCACAGACGTTACCAAGATAAACGGGCGGATCCGGCGATGGAAGGGAAATTGTGACGAGTTTTTTGGCTCTTTCACGACAGTAATCTAGAGTGCACCGAGACTAGTCGCATCTGATTAGATCGAGCCATTGTCTCAGCATAGCCATGCGTCTCAACCAGTAGTCGGAGGAGCAATGACGTAGGTAAATGAGACTGGCAACACTCACGTCAGTGGCCTCCTCGCCGGGACCTTCTCCCCCGCAAAGGCTGGCAATACCTCCAACGATAGGGAGCTATTGATTCTCACCTACTTTCTGCAAATATGGTGATGCTACCTGCACGGAACACATTTTGAGATGTCTACGGATAACCGGGTGATAGAGCACTTTTCACGAAGCCGAGGCTTGCTATGGAGGGAAATTGGCTTGAGGCGTTAGCCAATATGGGAACCTTTCCAATCATGCTGACATCCGGAAGGATTCACTTCCTTGCTCATGCCTTATTCGCAGCTCCGTGAGGAACTTCTATGAAAAATGCTGTGACACTATCTTGTGAGACCTTGCAAATTTTACATCCCAATATAGATGCCACTATCGGCTATAAAGAGAGTGACCGGCTCTCTGTACTTATCAGACAGCCTCTGACCCGGAGGCGTTCTGAGAACGACGCAAAGAGATTGCAAATCGAGATGATACTGCCATTATTATCACCGCATAGTAAACATGTACTACATCTCAGGAAGCTCTGCATCCCTCGCCGACCGGTAGCTTCTGTACTGAAAAGAGCACATGATTAGAAACATGCTTACTAATTCGAATTCTTCATGGCGATTCGAAGCCTCGACGAATGACATCAAAAATACATGACCAGAAAGGTTGGACCGTATATCTAAGGCTGCAGGACTTGACCGCAGGAGAAAGACTACGGATGGCAGAAGATAGTAGGACCTACATCTTCCATAATAGCGACTAAAAGGCGGAGACCCTTGTGTACAGATTTCATCGTTAAATTGCCGCACGCAAAGAGCGGCAATGATGGTGTTACAAATTCAGCTGACCGTTTGACATCGAGAGTTCATTTCATTCCTTCCCGTGTCAATAACTTTGATTCCGCGAACCCAATCTTTTCCGACCTCTTCCAGCTGTAGGGTATAGCAGATAGTACTGTGACTGATCGAGATACCAAGTTCACCTCCAAGTTCTGGAATATCCCTTTGAGTATCTGTGTGGTAAATACCTAGAAGTCTTCGAGTCTTCACCCTCAAAACGATGGAGCTTCTGAAGAAATGAACCGTACGGTGGAATACTATCTTCGCTGTCACTGCTCATACCATCAGACTGACTGGGACAAGCTCTTGCCATCATTCCAGCTTGCCTCCAACTCTGCAGTGAGCGGGGAGTTAGGTATTTCTCCCTTCGAAGTTGATCTGGCATCCGGAAGTGGGCAGCAATGCACTCTCGTGAGGAACGCACATGTTACGTGCGTGCTTGCAAAAAGTATTTTGATGATGTATCATCTAATGCAAAGTACCCAACGAACGTTTAGTAGCGCATGCTCGTACAGCTCCTGAAGTTTCCAGAAAAATCGAGAAATATCTTGCAGCTGTGATTGGTGTATCGGCAGACATATCCCGAAAATTCGAGAAATTCTTGATAGGTACCCAATGTACTGAATATGTGTGCTTCTCGTCCACTTTTTAAGGGCAAACCTGACAACATTTGTGGCCCTTCCTCACGCGGGTGGAAAAGCTGCAGGAAGCATTGTGAGACCTTTCGCACAGGGCTTACCCCAATACTCGACAAGCAAGACCTCAGGACCACTGCAAGCAACGTGCACAACACCCTGGTTGGGTGACGCAGCTACCCTCGGTGCAGACAGTCGTGCCGAAGCTCATGTTAGGGCACTCATTGTTGGATTGACGGTCTCCACCACTTGTTGAGGGTTGCCGGCAGGACTTCGAGGAAGCTAGCAGTAATCGGATTGTACACCACAGATTGAACGCTACTGAGATTCCCGCGGAACGACTATTTCTGGTTACAAAAGTTGTCAATCCAATTCTTTTCCCGAGAGAACAGACAAAACGCCTTGTTCATGTGACGACCTCGAGCCTTTGCAGCTTACTACTGGATTGCTCGCAACACCTCAGCTATGTATGAGGATACTGTCGCCATAAACGACCCGACGGAAACGAAATACTGCGTCTATACAACAACTTCTCGAACGGTATGCATGCGGTATGATGTTGAAGAGCTACACTTTGGTCGTTCGTGTTGCGTTTTCTCTTTCCACTTTGATCCAGTAGACTGTACGGTAGCGATGGACATGTATGCAGGTTGCAATCTCACCCAGGGAATGGCAGATTTTAGAAGTGGAAGGCTGTCGCCTACCTTTCGATTAAACTCACAAATCAGTCAAGTATCATCTCAGGCGCCTCAATTAGCGACAATTTCATCTCTGCACGTCGAAATCGCTCGTACATTTCGAATTTCTGAAGACATTACAATCGCCATTGTAACAGGAATGAGAAGCAACGCATCAGAATGCGTGTATTCCTTATTTATCATGTTTTCTGTACACACACAGGAGATTCACACTCGATACGTCGAAGGCAGGAGGAGTTTAAGTATGAACTGTACCAATACTGTACATTCAAAAGAAAAGAGCGAGGCTATCATCGAACAGGACGTTCTGACAGGTCTTTTCGTTTATCATGCACTGTAAGCGTGCACAGCTGGTATTTCGCCAGGACAGAAGTTTGTAATTTGAGATCGGGAGACATCATTGTGTACCCAAGAAACGCATTGAGGAATGTTTATGTTGTAAAGATACGAACTGTCTGTACACCAAACCGAACTGTTTGGTGTACTGACAATTTGTAGAGTCTTTTCAGAACCTCACCATATCGCTTCATCATGCGCTTTGCAATCCTTCCGTCTCTGAGAGCGGCGAGAATAGTACCTATCAGCGCAAAGGGCTCAACTTGGGCGAGTCGAAGTAAAAAGTGCGCGCTGGTAAGTCACATTCAGTACAGTGTAGTGCAATTCCGCGATACTTGTACAACAGGCCGAGAGATTTACTTCATATGACACTTGGTTACTGTAAACGTCCACTCCAAACCATAGACTACTGTCGACACTCAGCTGTCATGCAGAGACATGTGTACATGTATGGGCACCCGTGTACACCGCAACGTGTTGTAGAAATGAGAAAAGGTTGCACACATGAGCAAGAACTGCACACATGTGCAACATTGCTCACATGTGACACGACAACAGGTGTACACGTAAGCGTACTCCCCACATGTATCGATATGACGGGTTGCATGTTCTACAGCACTATGCATGGGATTCTCTTTCTACTGTGCTTGTCAGCATACTTCCTTTACAGCAATACATCCAAAGATACAGAAGTATACATAGAATCGACCTTATCCCGACGCTGTTTACATCTGTGGAGATAATTGAGCGGTTTGCTGCCTGCATTAAGGCTGGTACCGTGGAGGTCTCCACTTGTGGCGGTCTGTGGGTTGGTGACAATGATTCTGTAGATTGCAGCGTGATCGCAAGTGGGAATTGTTCTTGCTCTGACGATCTGACGGAAGAGGCTAGCGCTAATAGTGACGCGAGTGGTACTATCCCAGCCACCAACTGCTAGACCTTGAGTAGAAGCGCTTCAAGTGGTTGTAGTACCTCTCTCGTAGAGCTGCGGCTCAAAACAAGCTACTAGACAAAAGAATGTCGCCGTTGAAACGGTTGTTTACATTCTTTTCAGTAAGAGAATATCAGCTGGCCGATAAGCAGATACTTCACTGATGCGAGAGGGGGGAAATGGTGATACTATCGTCAACACCATGTCAAACCATGAAACCATACAGAACCTGGCACGATATTTAAGTGTAGAAGAATATCACGGAAAATAGCTTTCCTAGAGAGAACAGTTGCTTTCTAAAGTTCTGAAGAACCATTCCCAAATCTTTCGCTGATCTTGTTACTACCCCATTTTAGTTTGTTTGAACAATGTAATGACATTCAGAATAACACTCTGCACCCAACATTGCATTGCAGTCCTGCGATTTCTAAATAGTTGTGTATAAAGTCACAGGTGACATTCTGTACATGAATGAGACAGCTTGTTGAAAAACTTGTTTCAATACTTTCTTCTCCTAATGAGACTCTTTGGAACTCTCATCAGCAATAACAGGGTTTAGTATGAAAAGAATTAGTGTGGTAATTATCTCTGAATGTTGGAAACTCCCCGCCATTGACTCGGCTCTTATAGTTTCGGCCCGTTCCTTGGCTAAATTCTGGTTTCTGTTGACGGGAATGTCACAGGAGAGTTAGCCCTGTGAGGTCGCAAATTCGTGGAACATGATAGGGAAGGTAACGAATAGACCTTGTGTTGTGAAGCGTATGCAAAGTACGAATGCCCACATATGTTCACTCGAAATCGCCCATGCAAACACACATTGTGAGGCATCATTGCATAGCTTTACGAGAAGTTGTATGAGGCCAAGTCTACCAACATTTGTTTTCAAAACGCACGCATTGACGACCTTTGTGCATTGTTTATGGTCACTACAGCACGCGCGAGATTTGCCTTTAGACGCTTACAGATGGCATTCATGTTTATAACCCAACTGCATACTTTCGTTTCGGACCTGAAAGTCCCGACGGGTGGCAAGTACGAGTGAACAAGTGTAAGCCTGTTGACAGATGAATACGTGCGGACCTTATGTGTAGCCAAACTGCGTATCACAATTTGGTCCTGCTGGCTGTATCAGCTTCATACCACTATGCACAGCAATGGAGAATATCACAAATCTGATCTTCTGACCAGGACTGCAAACGGTTTTAATGAATCGCAGAGGCCCTTCCAATTGACGATTGTGTTTAGCATCTTCCGACTGCTCTATACGAAAAAACAGGAAAAATTGCGCTCAAAATATGGGAATAAACTACAATCAGGTGGCCTGTTTATCAGTTGATGTGATTGATAGAGAAATGTCACAAATGCCATTACTGTATCACTGCCGCTTCGATTGCCGTGGGACACTCAGAACCGTTTCGTGAAGCACCTGGCTCAGCGAAGTGTGGTTCCACACGACACTCAAACATCAGCATCTCGTATTTATATCAGTTATATTCTGCCTCCGAAGCTCATCCATCTCTGTCACACAGCCACCACAACGAACTCCTCAAGCGAGCCACCCAGCAGTCTGGTTCATATTTCACTCGCACTCTTGTTCTCAATTCACAACTTCGTTCACTCTTATGAAGTTTTCTCAGATCTTGGTTGTTGTCCTTTTTATGGCGCTGCTGAACATTTCGATCTCTGTGAACCCGACAATCAGAAAAGGTGGCATCGCCGGGTTGGCTAATGGTGGTGTTGTGAACGGTATCATTAAGCCTAACAACGGCCTCCTTTCCAATGCTGTTGAGTCGATTGGCTTGGTGTCCACGTCTCCATCACCGTCTGCGTCTGCATCTGTTCCGGCTTCCGCATCTGCTACGCCGTCTGCTCAGCCGTCCATGACGTCGTCTCCGGTCCCGAGCGCAAGTGCCTCTGCTTCGTCAATACCTTCGGCGCGTCCGACAATGTCCAAGTCCTCGTCTCCGACTCCGACCCCATCGACGTCACAAAAGGCGAGATCTAATTCGAAGGATGATTCTGACTCCGATTCGAATGACGCTGATGCGACCCCGACCCCAACTCCATCTACAGTGATTCCCTTTTTCACAGGCAATTCGTGTGTAGTGCCGGATTACTCCGAACAGTTACTCTCTATCAGCTCCTTCGGCTTGAGCTACGTTACTGTGCAGCCACCGGGCTTCGACCTGAGCCTTGATCAGCTGGATAAGATTGCGACCTGTATCACGACTGGAATGGCTGAAGCTGAGGCTCGGGCCTTATTCCAATCCTTTTTGAATCGGTGCGACTCGGCCGATGACTGTACCACGGCTGCCAGCGATTGCGAGTGCTTTACTGAGATTAGTTTTGTATGCAGTTGGCCGGACGAGTTCGAAGCTCTGGCGGACAAGTGTCTCTGAAACGAATGACTGGGCAAGTGTCTATAGGACATTTGGTCAGTTGAGGTCAAATTTTGTGAAGCTATGAACGAGTGAAGAAGACGTCCACTTTCGCTGTTCTTAATATCTATTCGAAGGTCTTTGAGTAATCTAGTCTGGGAGAGTAGAGGAGTAGAAAAACTCAGGGAAAGTTTCGCTTAGTCCGGGTTTTTGTGCAGCGGTGTGGATTGCCCCTTTCTCTTGGTGTCATAGAAGGGGGAGGGGTACTTTACATGTACGAAAACCAGTCTCTATCGGACATTGAGTTTTGCCTCATATGAGGCAAAACTCTGGCCTCATACGAGGCCAACTGACTACTGACAAAGCATGTAAAATAGATAATACTTATGACGAAAATGCTAGTTGTTGTACATGAAATTATCTCATCCCTTCCTGTGATATCAAAATAAAGGGTCGCCTACGCCGTTGCACTACATCTCTGACCGAGCAAAAAGTTCGCTGATTATTTCTACAGCTCACTCTGCCAGAAAAAAGAACCCGAAGGCCTTCAAGTAGAGATCAAGAACAGCAGAAGTGGAAGTCTCCTGGACCCTTCAATATCTCCGAAAAATTTGTCCTCATATGAGACAATTTGGCCTCATTTGAGGCCAGATGTCCAATAGACACTAGCGTCTATCGGGCATCGCGTTTTGCCTCTTTTGAGGTCAACTCTGATCCCATGTGAGCCCAACTGACCACCGAGAAACTATGTAACATATATGATACGGATGGTGAATATGCCAGTTGCTGTACGTGTATTTTCTCACATCCTCTTCTATGATATCAAAACAAAGGGTAGCTTACTCCGTTGCATTAAAACTCTGACAGCCGAGAACGGTCGCTGAGGTTTCCTACAGCTCACTCTACCTGAAAAGAGAACTCAAAGACCTTCAAGTAGATACTAAGAACAGCGGAAGTGGCCTTTCCCTTGACTCTTTAATATCTCCGTGAGATGTGGCCTCAAAGGAGGCAGTGCGACCTCATGTGAGGGCAGATGTCTAACTGACAGTAGGATGTTTTTCACATGTAGTATACAATTTATGTATTTATGGATGGTTACTTGGCCTCATATGAGCCCAGTGTTGACCTCCTATGAGTCAAAACTCAACTCACAATAGACAATCGGGAGGGTCTGACGCAACAGCTAGAACACAAGTAGATGAGTCGGCTAAGGTTTTTCTGTTGATGGGAGAAAACTGCAAAAACGACCGGTAACACTTGCTTACGTACAAATTGCACTGGGAGCAGAAACAAAGTAAGAAATCTCGTGCGCAGCGACTTCGGTGCAACACGGGCCCATGTGGATAGTAACAGCAGAATTCAAATTTATAATAATTACCGGCTCACGTAGCATACATTCCAGAAGGCGTCTCGAACTTCCGATAAGCTTGTCGTAAGGGGAAACCCTTTTTGTGCTAAGCTCTCACTGGCTGCACCGAGTTAGACTAGGCGTCATTCAAGTTTCGTAGTAATCTGCCTACGGACACAGGAGTACTACGCTTGTTGCTCTGGACTGTATTTTGGTACTCTAGTTGCATGTGATCTAGTTGAAAGCCTCTTCACCATTAGTAGAGGGAAGGCAATACACTTCTCAAAGATTATAGTCGTGAGAGGCTGTGGTGCTCGTACCCTCCTTGTAAACAGAATCCCTTTGCGGTTCAGATTGAGAATTTCGATCTAGATCTTCATTCATCTCGAAAAGCCACCGGAAGTGAAGTACTGGAATCCAGTGATTGAGGGCTGTTTGCACTTGACGTATGTCTCCCTTATCTGTTGCAATTAAATCAGGACTCGATGGTACTGACTGCAAGATCTTAGCCGGCCGTTCACGATAAGGAGTCCTGTGTAGGACAGGTTTGAGCCGATGAACTCGGAAATGACTCGCTCGTCTAATTCTAACAACACGCACCCCATCCAGTTCGCCTATTGTCAAAGGCCTATGTCTCTTAGCTTGAACATTACTTGATGCCCAAGATCCAGATTATACACCCGTGTATACAGTTTTGTAGATCCATGGTTTATTACGAAGCTTTTGCGAAGTGTGGCTATGCGCATGAGAAAATTGTGCCCTATTCTGGGGCTTCGTCAGTGGCCGGGACAAACTGGGTCTCTTCTGAAGAGATCGTGAAGATCTGCGAAAAATCCTCAATGCTCTCCACAGATTTTTCGTTTTTTGACGAAATGGCTATTGGGGACTTCTGACTGCAATCCGCATCAACTTGAAAGCTAGAAATGCCTAAGCCGCCGACGAATGCAGAGTTTTAGGTAGACGTAGCTGACGGCAGGAGCATGCCATAGTCGTCCTGATCGTACAAACAGTCGCATAGGCGGTAAGAATAGACTGTACGGGTGACAAAATCAAAAGCTCCACCTGTTTGCGGGTGAGTACTCGAGAATAGGTTTTTCTCCATCATAAATGTACGCGTCAGCCTGTAGTAGAAAGTGTAGGTGAAATCAGCATCTCGGCCGAATAAGATAGTGTTAGGAATATGATGAAGTTTGAAGAGGGTTGGGAAGAAAGAGTTGGCACAATCTACGACAGCATCATTGACATGGTAAGGAATGAAATGTACTTTTCTCAGTAGGCAGTCAACCCGTGATGTAATAAAGTTATAGCCACTCTTGGTGTTTGAGAAAATTTCGATGAAATCGCTTTATAACCATCCCCATATATTTGCGGGTATCTCGAGTTAGGTAGGCTCTGGCCATTTCTATCCTTCATATTTCACCCTCTGTCGACAACTCCTGCAGTCTTGGACGTATTCTGTAGCAATTCTACTCTTTTATTTCCATGAAAAGTTTTCCAGTCATTGAGTCGTCGATGAGAAACCAAAGTGACCACCAACTTCTCAGTCGTGCGTCATTTCTAATGTGGAAGAAACTGGCGGCGAAGGGGCTCAAGGTCTCCGAAGAAACATTCGACGCTTACCATGCATTGCAAACAGAGGCACACGAATATCAATCTGCTTTTTCTGCACCCCGTTTTCAGGCCACTCTGCACTCAGAGCCCATTGGGTTTTTCTGCAGAACTGGTCATATTCATACTTTCCGACGTTGAGATCCATTTGGAATCCACAAGGAGGCTGTTCCGATACTACACCGCTCAAGTCCGTTCAGGCGCAGTGAAAATAGCTTTCTCTGCACCAGCCGCATCGGTGATGTGGGAAGCACGTCATTGCAGCCCATCAGTGTGGGAGTGGGCGGTCATTATTTTATCGACGGAAAGAGCGGTAATCGTGTACAGGTTCTGAGTGCCTCTTCGCGCAAATAAATGTTTGGTGTCAGCTAGCGAGGTTCGCAAGTAGTTAGATTGCTTCTTTCATCTGGAAGGGATGAGAAATGTTATACTATGCTACAGTGAATGCTGGAGTAGTGGTACGCAGAACTGTCGGACGTGTTGGACTCGAAGTGCGGCAGGGCTTAGGAGCCAGCAGACGAATACACTGTACTCGTGGGGCGACATCGCCAGAAAGCAGACCATCCAAGCTACAGTGCGAAGAAAACTGTGTCTGCCTCTAGCTTCAACACTGTGCATGATATCAAGAATTATGCCAGAAATGTCCGACCAGCCGGAGAACGAACCTCTCGGTATACGCTTTATGGCGTTTCCTTCGCATGGACACCACGCTTTTATTTACTTGTACTGGTATTTGTCGAGGGAATCCACTCGCTTCACTAGGAAAACTTACCCTGGCCTATTTTCAGACCAGTTTATAAAACCAACTTTCCAACAGCAATGCTCATGTCGCTTGCAAGGACCCAACTATCTCCTTTACGCACGGTCGGCTAAATGAGGCTTGTGAATTATCAGTGGTACCGCCTATATCGGCCAGGACTTCTCGCCACAGCAGCGACGGGCAATGTCTCGAAAGATAGAAAAGAGATCTTAGCTATATCTGCAACCCGCCTCAACTTTCGACTCCCCAATTCCATCACTTGCAGTTTCCCTTCCGTTTTGTGAATCTAGTTTTCTCTTCGCATGCGGTATTTACAATAAGAACTAAGGATGCCCGTGAAGCGCAAATGGGAGCTTCCAAAGTAGAGGCGCCAACGCCTGACCACACCGACGTTGGTCGCTGTCGTACGGGAGAAGGGGCTCTGGGACGGGCGCATCGCTGTTTGGAGAATTGGATACGGGCTTCCGCCGTGTGCAGTACCCCAGTGAACCTTCCAACCGTACTGCTTATTTGGGAATGTCACGAAAGGCTGACTTCCGTGCTATTTCAGAACGTGGGGTTTGTGTAGTACGCTGGTTTTTCGTATGCACGCCTACTTCCAAACAGAAAATACTTTCAACTGCCGCGTCCAGTGTACACCTGCATCCTCTACTCGTAGTTTGTTTCCTAGCAAAACATCCAGCTTGTACTGCGAGTCGTTCAGTACACTGTAGTTTCGCATCTCACCTAAGGTACCTCAATTTCATATGATGACCTATAGCCTGCCTCACGCGGATAAGCTGACACCGGCCCCCTTGACACTCTTCATTGCCTTCCAACGAATTTCGCGACACTACACTGAAGACCGCTACGCGCAACATGCCCCAACTGTGGCTCTAGGAAACTGAGCATTATGCTCAGTGATGTTCGGGTGCACCGGCTCATCCAGAATCTTGCCGACGTTATTTGTCAAGATATGACGTGTAGAACTCTGGGCTGATTCCTCGAACAGTATCGTAAGTATAGTGGAACGCAAACAAGGACGAACGTGGAATCTGCGTTATGAGTTGCAGATCGCATGAGTGCTGCTGGACGGCGTCAGTATGTTGCGGGCCGAACAGAAGCCGTTCACCTGTATCGCGTGGCTCAAATGTAGTGGTTCTGTCCTATGCACTGCGTTCGTGTAGTAGAGTCGGCTTTGTGCATCGCTGCATCACTACCCAACAAAGCGCGCACGAATTCATACATCCGGCACCGCGTAATTTGGGCCGAGGTGGTGCCAATTGCAGCGTAAGGATGAGGCCTACAGCGGAGTGGGCATCCTTTCATACGGAACAACTTTCATCGTAGATTGTACTGCCACCTATCCTTAGAAGCAGGAGGGGAGTAGAGACGTGAACACTTCATTCCACCCTTGCTGGAGCCGTGCTACATCTGACCCGTGCAGAACGGGAGGCACACACATCTTGTGTCGGACAGGTTTTACACGTATCACACGAAGCGTTGAAACAAATAGAACCTCGAGTCGAGGTGAGCGAGAGGTTGTAAACGTGTAGGTCGTGGCCTTGAAAAGTAAGCAATTATTAAGATCGGTCAGGTGGTACTAGTGACAGGGGCTAAGATTTGCGCATGTGAAAGTACATGAGTAGATGGATGTTGTCTTTCAGATTAACTTTCCCAGATCCAACTGCGCGTGTGTTTTCATATGTGTAGATCTCAGCCCCTGTCACTGGTGACACCCCCGTAGTCTAAAATTTCACTACTTCTCAAACCCCTTTTTCCCACTATAGCGGCCCGAAAATCGCCCAGTTTTCTGGGCAACGTTTCTTAGAGCTGAGCCGAAGTCTTATTGAGCATCTCGATAGTGGCCTGCACGCCCGAAACTGGTTCTCAAACTTGCACGTAGTGTTTAAGTTTGTTCACCTGCTCGCTATCTCGGTAGTTCCTGCCACGTACTTACAAGCTAAACCTATCCCCGCAGGTTAAGAACAGCTCCTCACCTTCAGAATCTCAGGTGTCCCAAGGACTCTGACAATGACCAGTGAACGTAGAGCTCTCTGCGACAATTCCTCTCGATCCTTGTAAAACTGCACGTTTTTGTCTTGCGCACCAGCAATACCTCTATTTCGCTCCTTCTCATCCCCAGGCAAGTACCGGCCATCACTTAACCAACCCGGCCCGACAAAATGGTGCCGGTACGATGTATACCTTATGGCTCGGACCCTGACGAGACTCCGCCAACCTCTCCCGGAGAAGGGGTACCGGGTTGAAATATTCTCTGTCTACCCCCAAAGTTCAACCTCGGTATATCTTCGTCTTCTCCAGCGTGCCCTGACGCATGTCTCCGTCTAAGAGCATCCCGCGGAAGGGGAGTATCGGCTCTCCTTTCGCGACGACACGGTCCACAAACACTCGGAGTCCCACACCTTCGTACTTCACTGGCGACGGACGCACTATCCCACAACTTGCCGTTGCTTCCATCGCCCGGAATGCTAGCGGGTCTCGCGTGCCCAATAGGGCATGGTATACCACCGACCACTTCTCCATCGAAACCCGCGAATAGCGCAGTGAAAGCTAAGGGTCCCTGTCACAGCGCGCAATTAACCGTATTTTGTAGTCCCGTAGACATTGATAACGGGGACACCTAGCAGCATCATCCGCAGAATTGTTCCCCCTCCTTTCAGATACATGCCGTTTCCCGCCGGCCCAGTACCTTGGGGTAAGCTCCACAACCCGCGGAGAGCGGCCAATGTCGCACGCGGTGCTCCCATCGCTTTCGCAAAACTCCTCAACCGAGCTCAGTAGAACTGGACTGACGCAGTCTTCATCCCTGTCGCATCCCACAAAACCGCGATGTCTGGAAAGCCCTACGCACGCTTTTCCAGGCGCGCAAGTACCACTCGACAGGTCCGCCACAAGGTCCCCCGGCGTCGCATACTACAACACAAGCTTGTTCATACACTTGATGCTCTTCCGCTTAGGTCGAAGCATCGTCATGCAAGTTCCTTCGTCAGATTTTCTCACCACTTCTCCAAGATCCGACCGCTGGATTCCATCTACATATTTTGTCCGAGCTACAAACGAGGACTGCCAACCAGACGATTAAGGCGAGTACGGAGGAGCATGATATTGCTGGTCTCAAGACAGTGGTCAACGACTACGAGGAGTAGCGACGGAAAGCCGATCAAGAGCATCTTGTGGTGCGGGTGACGACTAAGTCAACGCTTCCCGAGGTCCTGCAGCTACAAACCGAATTCAAGGATGTCAAGCAGTAGAATGAGAGTCCAGGCGTGGCTTGCGGGATTTGTGGTCGCATTTACCAGGCTACACCGCGAGCCGGAACTGAACATGTTCAGAGCCGCAAGCGTATGTCAGAAGTAGAGGCAATGCACAGTGATGTTGCTGAGACCTGGGAGAAGCAGATTCTACATTGGTGCCACCCCGAAACTGCTGAGCCGGACCAAACAAGTTCTGTTCCAGGCCGGAACTGGCCGGGTCGTAGTGAGCCGTGCGTGGCGTGGCGGCTTTCCGCGGACGGTCTGGAGGGTGTTGTGACGATTCGACCGATGGTTCTGGCCCATCTTGAGGAGTAATGTACGCGTTCCTACTATGATAAGGCGATGGGTCTGGATGGAATGGTGCATGCCGAGCTTGGCACCAGGACTTACTCCTCCATGTTCTAAGACGCCGAATCCCGTCGCGAGTGCGACGAGGAAGTCTCGACAGACTATCGTCTATGTGCAATGACGAGGTAGACAATCTTAGACGTGACGAGCGCGCGGAAGGGAAACACTGGGGACAAGCTGTTCCAATACCCTGGGTACTTCTTCTCTATGTCGCGGAAGACCATATTTGTATCGGAAAGCGACAGGGTGGAGCGCTGATCTTAGGTTTTTCAAAGGCGGGTGAGGCTGGCGAGTTGAGAAGGGGAGCAAGAGACTCCAGGCTTCTCATTGTGGCGACTCAGCAAGGTCGAGGATCTAGCATACGGTGATTAATCAGTACCAAGAGAGGTGCGTGATCTTCACGAGCGGGGCGTACAGTTTGGAAACTCTTTGGGGAGATATTTCCTCTACGAGTTCCGAGCGTACAATGCTCAAGAAGATGGGACGTCCGCGTACGGGTCCATCGTGCAGCTAGCACGCCTGGCCGTCCGGATGGTGACAGTTGTATCCTGCCTGATGCATGCTGAGGGCCGTAGAGGCCAGCCCCAACGCAGTTACAGCCTGACGTTTTCCAAGCACCTGCCCTTGGCACCTGCAGAAATACTATGCAGTGTTTGCAGCGTTTTTCGACGCATTGTTCCGCAAGAGATGTTTCGGTATGGTTCAACTGCCGAGGGGGCGTTGCGGGAGGCAGGGTGTGACGGGAGGAACGGTCTGGTGAAGAGGATGGCAAAGACTTCCTAGCGGGCGCCCCTCGAGTAGCGACAAACGTGGTGAAGGTGAGTTTAGATAACAAAATTTATGCGGCGATAAGGACCACATGGTTTTAGGACAACGTTCTCCGTATGCTTGGAGGTGTTGTCGACTGCTACGTTGCACCTGCGGACTTTGGCGAGGGACGGTATGCACTCTGCATTGGCGTCTTTAGCTAGTGACGGATTCCAACCACAACTCTGGATTCTTCCCCTTGCGGTGTTATTGGAGCAGAGGATGAGGAACCGTCGACGCACGGAAGAGAGAGAACGGATGAAACTATACATATGTGTCGGTAGCTCACTAAACAGATTGTAGTCTTCTCGTGTGTTCAATTCTAGTGTAGACAGGATGGCGTGTCCGTTGGAGTGAAAGGTCCATGTAGCACTAGACGTGCATCAGGATCCCCATAGAACCTGATTATGTAAAAGCGAAGCTAGAGCCAGTGAGGTTGAGGAGCGAAATGGGGGATGTGGAAATATCATCGCACCACGTGAGCTATCCGAATGATAGCAGAGGCCGTGCACGGGCCAAACCGGGCAGAAGCAGGAGCTCGACGTCTTAGTCGCTGCATCTGCGGGAGTGGGACGCGATCTTTTGTGCAGATGACATTCTCATCTGTAAACTACCATGTGAAGCGCAGAAGAGAGTGTCATCAATAGTGCCAATTGGTGAAATACAACGCATGTACCGAACGAAGGCGTACTGGACAGGTTGTAGTGATTCATAGTCATGCATGCGGACGAGAGATAGAACCTGCGCCGCCCGTACAGGGTCTGCGTGTTTTTCGTCGCAGCCGGGCAGGAGCGTGAATTTGAGTCGCGGCCGTTTCGTCTGGCCGAAGCTGCTATTTGCACAAACGCGCTGAGTGACATGTTTTCGCATTGGATCGAGTCCAATCACATTCAAGTCAGGATCATAGTCCTTGATGGATGGACACAAGCCGCCGAGAACGTGACTGCCTTTGATAATAATAATTTGGAAAGTATCACATTTGAGGACCAAATGTTGCTGGAGAAGCCCGGTGCGGAAAAGGTCCAGCAGCAGAGCGGTACCCTGGGCACGAAGCTGGACAAAAAGAACTCTGCAGGTTTCAGGAGCTTCTCTGCGTAGTGATTGAAGCATCACGGTGGTGAGGCGGCCTTCCTCGTTTCCGAGGACCGGCATGACGGGGGTCCTCAAGTGAGCGAGCTCGAGGAGGTACAATCTGAATTCTTCCGAACCAAGACGCGCTCCGTGCCTATCGTTTAGACTCGTGCGGGGGTTGTGAGGCGATGCTATTGGGTGATGGACACGGTTTGGGTGCGAACGGCACCAAGGTTTTTGGAGTGCTCGATTCGGCGGACGGTTTCGTCCGTGGCTGTTGCCCTTCGGTTAGAGGTGGGGCGGTAGTCTTTCTTGAATGCAGTGTGAGCGTATTAACAAACACGGGCATCTAGACGTTGCAGGCCTCCAAAGTTGTAGATGTGATGTACAAGGTGGGCGAAGCGATGAAACTTCAGGGTCTTGATCCTGGCCGGGTGGTGGTCCCCAAAGATGGGGAGCATGGACGCTTGGAGCTCATTGACATGGTCCTCTAGGGTCTAAACCTCGGCAAAGCTCCAGTGCTTCTATAGTCTATGTCTAGAGCTGAACGTTAGAATATCTAAGTACTGAGTGGAAATAGACGCAAGGGGCACGGAGTCAACTGCATCACAGCGACAGTTTATGATTCCTGCGAAAACTAGACAGACCGTGTTAACAGACTTGTAGTGTTTGGACTCCAGCATGCCGCGGACTCCTTCATCTGTGTAGAACTGCTTCGTGCGACTGGCTTTTTCGGAGCCGGAAAAGTCAACGACAGTGTGCCTGGACATTATGCAACGTCGGCGGAAATCGGCAGTGAAGTTGAAGAAAGTAAGATGCACGAGATCGGCAACGAGGGCCCTATTCCTAAGTATAGTGGCGGATTTATCCATATAGATCTGTATGCATCCTACTAACGAGTGGGTCCCCGACGTTCTGGTGTCCGGGATGCAACCCTCTGACTTGCTCGCCGTGACTTCTTCTCTGAGATCTTGGCAAACTCGTCGGTACACGCCAGTCTGGAGAGAAGGGCGAAGAGATGCGTGTCGCTCTGCGGGGGGTCACCGAAAGGGTGGAAGTGGCAAGACTCTGTGTTAGCTTGCGCTACCTGCTTTCGCAGGATCTCGACAGAGTCCTGGAAGTAGGCAGTTCCGAAGGACGCACCGCTATGGTCCAGCACACCAGTTGCTGAGAAGCCCTCATGGTGAAGCTCCTTGTCCACAGCAGCGAGTGTGAGGGAGCGACTCGCTTGTGAGGAGCGAATACGGTCTCCAAAGCGCGAGAGACAGAAGTTGGGATCCCTCAGGATAGAGATGACCTCGTCAACTGTGCGCGGGCCGGCAGTCCTCTCTATGTTTCCCACAGAAACTGCGATGGAGTATATAAGAAGGTCGGTCTCACTTGTGGCTGTTTCGGAATCACGATGACACACAAACGAGGGCACGGGAAGCAGAGGCGCAGGAGCCTCATCAGATAAGACGTTGTCATTGTAGTAAACGAGGGTTCTTGGAGCGGGCAAACCTTGCGGAGAAGTACGGGCAAGCTCGGCCAGTGGGTATGTCTGGAACTGACACTGTTACTCTTGTATCGGAAGGGAGTACGCGTCGAAAGACGAGTACACGCAGTGCCGAAATTCGCGGCGCATATTGATGGCTGGCAAAGATGGCTGCAAGGAAAACGGATGGCGGGAGGAGTCGAAGAACGCAGAGATATTACGTTTCAGACGGGCGGAGCTATCTTTTTGTTTTCACTGAATGCAGGACTGGAGGTGTGCTCGCGAGCAACCCCGCGTTCAGAAAAACCTAGTACAGGTTTCGTGCAGGCAGCAGTCGTCAAGACGTAAGCCGAGCCTGCCATTCAACACAGAGGAACGTTATCGGACGTGTCGGAAGTAGAGCCGCATGCATTCGCTGATTGCTACTACAGCGAGAGGTGAGGATAGAGAAGCAGTGATAGTGCAAAACCCGTTATTGAAAGATTTTCAATACTTTGTACGGTCTAAGGTAATTTCAAGGAACGGCCACGAGACTGTGGAGCGCAAGAACCTGCCGCAGGCTATATGTACACCGCGGCGACGCCGGACGCCACCTCTTCGAGTCCGCAAAGGTACTCTGATGTCATCAAAAAGTACTACGCGACAGGTTTTCCTTCTGATGCGATGGAGCGCGACGGTAAACAGAGCGTATAAGAAACGGTATTCGCTCGGGCGCGAAGGATCCGGGCTAAATGCGTGGTATTGCTTGGGCGTGACAAGATGAGTGGTTTGTGATGCGATGCGGGGAGTGCAGTCTGTTCGAGGAGGAGAGGGTGAGGGAGTGCGGGTGATGGTAGGGTGTTGTTTGCACTCTGAAAGGGATAATGGGCAGGATGAGAGACGTCTTTGACGAGTGGCGAGACGTTTGGTGTGATGTGCAATGTAGAAACTGTGGTTCAGTGCGAGTGGCGAGACCGAAGGAGTAGGGGTGATGGTGTGGCACGATGGTGAGAACTTCGACCTGTCTAAGTACTCTAGAAGTACTATTCATGCTGCAGGACGGAAGTACAGGAGAACTGGACCGGACGTGCACCGTACGCAGCAAACGTTCGGTTTAGTTTGACTATGTGCGATGCGCAGTAGTACTGCGTTTGGAATCGCGAAAGGTGCAGTGTAGTGCAGTAAAACTAGGGATGCACGTCCACAAGTTGCGGGAGACTGCGTAATTAAACCGCATCCTCGAATATGACAGGCCGTATTATATCGGGTAGTATTACTAGACCAGGATCCTTGATAGGTGCAGTTCGAAGCTTTGTATTACTGGACCTGGAGGTCGACTTGGTGGAAGACCGAGTCTAATAACACTGAACCAGGGCGTCCACTCGGTGGAAGTACGAGTCTAGTGATACTAGACTCTGACGCCCACGTGTTGGAATTCCAGGTGTAGTAGTACTAGGCCTGGAACTGCCAAATGTAAAGTAAATCACAGATATAAATAGGCCACATACTGCATGCAGTGATCTTCTCTGCCAATTTCCGAAAACACAGACGGGATCATATCGGAGAAGTCGGCACAGGCTGCCATGGTTGCATTGTTCGGAAGTGATACCGTTCCTTGCGGTAGGGATCTGGGTACGTGTCGGAAGACGAGTATTTGTACAGCCATATCCTGCAGCGCATAGTGAACAGGTGCAGAGCACGCCGAGAAAAGAAAAGCGGGCAGGTCAACCAGGACAACAGAATCGACCGCAGTTTTGAAGCGCAAAGATGTCGCTTTGAAATCGCAACGTGCAAATGACAAGTGTGCCCGTCATCACTCCTGCGTGAGAGATCGTTTATAACCGGTATAGTGCACAGAGCGATGTGCATAGCTGAAGTTGAGCTTGCCTTTCGGCAGAAATCTACGCTATATGGTATGTAGGCAGGACAGGGTCCTACATACGCTGATGGCTTCTATAACCGAAGGTTGCAATTGAGGTGCAGCCATATTGTCATTCTCCTCAATATAAGCGTTTCAAACTTGCATACGGTCTAGGGTAGTTTTGAGGTACGGCGGGAGCATCCGGGAACGCAAAGAACTCGGAGGGGACCTGCTTAGCCCCTACCACCGCGGAAGCCCATTGCGCTCGATCTGAGGCGTTAGCATATCGTCACGAAGACTAACTCGCAGATTTTCCTCACTGTGTTTTTTGTGGGATGCCGTGCCCGGTGAGTACGCCTACTTCGCTTTCGTACGACAAGTGCATCGTATTCATGGGGGGACGGGCGCTTATCGGACGGCACTGCAGTGTGGAATGTAGGTAGGACGGTATACGTGGTGACGTCTAACAGTGGCATTAATGAGACGGCGAGATGTGATGTTGCAATGGTCGGATTTCCGGGCAAAAGGAGGGCGCAGCGGATTTGGGACTTTAATAGCGTGTGATGGTGTTTACCGGAGTGATGTTGTCCATGATCGACAGGGGCCGAGCACAAGCGACAGATGGGGAGTGCGAAACATAGGGCCAATTATCCCTCGAGGAAGGAGGACAGAGCACGAGGCTTGGGTTCATGATGAGACGTAGTTGTGCAAGTTCGTGCGGAGGCCGGGTGAGATGAGTTGAGTTGTTGAAGAAGGGAAAAGAATGAAGAGTGCGGTCTGATAAGAGGAGATCGGGACTTGACACCTTGGGCAGGAGACGGGAGACTGGTGGCGTTGACAACGCCTGATTACGCAGATTAGGAACAGACTTCGGAACGGTAGCAAACCCTACAAAAACTTGCACATTTCTGAGGCAGGAAACCTAGTCAAGATGGGCGGAACTTCCTCTGGCCGGGGTTCCGGGCGTATCCGTACTGTTTCTGGAGCTGACTGAACTGCAGTTCTGGTGCAGTATAAGTAGGGATGGCCTTTGTACTCGGTCCAGTCCATGACAAAGTATAACTGGACCGTGGGCGTACACAGGCCATATAAGTGCGCTTTCATTAGTTGACTGGCTTATCGGAGACCACTGTACGGTGCCTATCGATACCAGACATGGATGATCATTTGGGGGCGTTTACCACACTGTAGGTTTGGGACACCTGTACCCGAACGAGTATTGGTCATCGTTGAGTACTTGGAGTGCGAAGACGACAGAAAAGTTGTCCTTTTTCGTGCCGAGTCGACCGGTCGCATTCCGTCAAATCAACTCTAGAACTGTTTTGGCTCGTTACAAACTATTTGGACTCTTTAATTGTTTTAATCACGCTGACCTATTCGGACTTGAGACGCACATAGCTTTCAACCAACTTTTAGTACTGTACGCAGAAATATTAGGCATCGGCGCAAATTGTTGGCACTGACGGTGGACTTCGTATATATGCAACTGTTGGCACTACTTCTCCATGTATTGTGCTCAGCTATAGTGGTTGTGGCTCAATTTTAAGCGGTGTGGAGGGCAACACTACCTCGTCGACCTACATACACGCTCTCAACACCGATTGGCTTTATGCAGTGGGATGGCAATCCTTTTGTCACACCCGCACGGACGCGATCGTCCCCGTTGTCGGGTGTAGCGGGCCCATGTCTGGAGAAAATGTTCGCTGTGATGTTGGGACGCGCGGACGGGTGCAAATCTAGGTCCTCTCCATCGCAAACATAGTAACACCATCTGTAAACGGGATTTAGGCGCCCAGAACCGGGGATCTTCTTCTCGCCCGCGCCTGCGCTGAAGGTACTTCTGGCTTTAAGCCCAGAGTTATCTTTCGACTCGTTACCACTATACTCTAGTGAGTAGCACGGGTCGTACGGCTCCGCTCTGAGCGCACCATCACCTTCATACAGAAGCTTTAATTCTCTCTCATTGGACAGACAGTCCTCTTCGTTTGATAATCAATCAGCTACGGACCTGAGTACAGATCTGCATACGCGACTACGACCCATGATTGAGAGCAATTCGGCCTACGCAGTTCTAACACAGGACACCTCACATCGATTCTGTCGTAACCCTCGGCAGTTCTAGATCGTCCCAAAGATAAGTACAGTCCATGACCGGCGAGGGCCCCTTTTCCCCGGGAGAAATTCTCTCCACACCCTCTGTGCTCGACACATATTGTTGAGCCCAATTCACGCTACCCACGCCACTACAGAAGAATTGGTGACTGTTACACATCTCTTTTCCGAAGAGCCGAGCTACGTCATGTCCTGTTGCCGACGAGGTCAATTCCAGGTTGCAGCGTGTGCACCATTCCTAGGCCTGCAACAGGTCAGTGGCACATAAGGAGAATCGAATATAGTTCGACTGGATGCGGACATGCAGCTTATAGCAGTCCGGATTTATTGGCGCCAGATATGGGACCGCGAACTTCATTATCCACCGCAAGCATTGGCGGACCCTCTACTGCACCCAGTAGACATCTGCATACATTTCTGAACGTATAGACTTAGCGCTTATTTTATTCCCTGGCTCCTGTGTATAAACTGCACTCCGGCCCTCTGTTTATTGGCTACAGATTGGCGCTGCAGTAGCCTGGGAACTACCAACAACGCTCATTGAGGTTCTGGGTCCTTACTACCAAACATATCCACACGGGAAACTGTCGTAGTTCTATACTACTTTCTGATCTTCTTTAAGCGGGATTTTCTCACTACCTTGAACTCGACATTTTTCATCGTCATGCATCCTGGTTCATCTGCTGCTGTCTCCAGTCGTCGTTCGTATTTTACGGACGTTTTGGATGCTTCGTAGACTGGTGATAGAGGTGAATAAGAGTAGTTCACCGGCACCACTAGTGGTTCATGGGCATCCCACGATTCGCGTGTTGATTCATAAAGCAGCATACTTTTGTGACTTTGAAGAGGAGTGATGCTTCATCCTCTGCACTGTGGGCCTGTGAAAACTCGATGTGACGCGCTTTCTGGTGCTGCTTTCTGTTCTAGTGTTCGCGCCAACTTTGCAATAAAAGGTTTCTACGGTACGCATTTCCCGCCAGCTCCTGTGATGCTTCAAACTCCGACGGGACTGAGCGTCTCAGAAACTTCTAGTCTCGCAACGAGTGTTTCGGTGATAGGGAATATCGTCGGGGTGCGGCTAGCACTGGGCTGAAAGCAATTGGGAGCTTCATTTGGATCCATAACACGCCTGCAGCACGGTCATTCTGTAACGACGCGAACGTGGATCCACCACACTGCCTCATCGTCATAACGGGGAACTTGAAGGTAGCTAGTTTACAACACGACGTTTGGTTGAGGGGAAGAATCGAGAGAAAGAAGCAAGGGTGCCGACCAAGATGGTAAAGGAAGAGTCATGCCAAGTCTGGCTGCTTTGCACTTTGATTCCGAGCCGTTCAAGGGCTGATATAGTTCCTAGTTGTACATCGCCGTCAGTACGACAGCAGGCCTAGTGTATGCCACGCCACTTATGCGCACACACTATCCGATCTGCACATAAAGGATAATACTGATTTGCTCTTAAATTCTCGCGACTATTATCACATCCTGTCACAACAGTACATATTCAAGTCGCGGATACAACTGTAGTCCTGGAAGTATCCCGACTCAGCACATGGTAATCACACACCGTGACCGTTTGAATTATTACCAAAGCGCTGCGTGATGGGTGAGTGTGTCAGTGTGTCAACTCCACGGGGTACGCAAGCCATGCGTGATTGTACAGTGACAGGACTGTACTAGTGTTCTTTCAACAGTACTGTACATCCGATAGCTACTTCTTCATTACTTTTCCATGTATCCGGGATAGAGCTTTTTTTAAAAGTAACTGTGTGAGAGCCAGTGGTTGCGCTACCTCAGTAGTTTGATGATCGCGTAGGAACCACTCTCTCGAAGTCTCCCACGTCTCTCGCTGCAAAGAAATGTGATGCTCTCTGGCATTGAAACTCTACTCCGCGTAAATAGAATCCTTCTTCATTTGAGGGTGCAAAATTAGAAGAAAGGCTCAGATCAAATGGATGCGAACTGTTTGCGCATTGTACAACTAGACAGACTAATGATGGTTCGCTTCCATTAGGATTGTAATCGACTGATTATCGTCCTCTGCATGATTCAATGAACCGGTCTGCTGGGCAGAGGACCACCGCGGTCAAGAGCGGCCATGGTGCCGGATATGGATCCAGATCTGCGCTGGGTACAGTACGATGTGGAGTGATATCCTTTCTCGTCCCAAGCTTTTGAAGTTCCAGTTCTGATCATACTAGCCACCGTATTGCACTTTTTCAAAATCCAGTGTAGTAATACCAGCTGGCGTTCTATTGCGAAAGGAACTTATCCGTGCAATTACACTTCGTGGCGCACTGCGCTCGGTGGAAGTCCAATCCTATTCGTACTGCGGTGCAACGGGTTTTTTTCCGGACCCTGACGCAATACTACTGCGGCTCGAAGAGATTAGAACTACGCCGAGCGTCCAGTTTGTGCGGTGGACGTGTGATACATTTTCACGAAATTACCGTCCTAAAACATATGAAATGTTTCCTCAGTGTTTGTTCGGTCTTACATTCATATTTTCACACTTAGTTATCGTTCCAAGACTACTCCCCCGTCTTTCTGTTCGACAGCTGCATATTCTCGACGAAGCGTCCTATGTCTCACGTCGGGCCCCTCTTTATCGACAATACGCAGCTCAGCCAGCCTCTCCTTTAGTTCGCGCCGCCAGATCTGGCCACTATCCCCCATCCTTTGCCCTTTCCACCTCCAAGGTTCCATACCTTCCTGATCGCGTCTCACACCTCACGTTCAACAGCTCGCTGACCTTCCCCCATATCCCGCCCGACCTCCGGTGGGGCTCCGTAATCGTGTGTGACGAAGTGGCGATACTCATATACGCAGGCCCTCGCACCAAGAAGAGAAAGAACAATCTCTTTGTAAGCTCCGGTGGCATCAGGATACCTGCGCTGATCCTACGAGGTAGCATTCTGTATCGTAGCGGTCTACATCGTCGTTACGGCTGGTACTATCGCTGAAACGTCTCGCCACCGTACCTCACAAATCGAAAAAGACGGTACGACAGTTTGAAATTGTTTTTTCGAGAGATACTACAGTATCACTACATTTCAGATCGCCACTCTCGTTGCTGTAGCCGTCAGATAACGAATGGTGCTCTTTTGTTCTCACAGCCAACTGCAGTAGGCTGTGTTGCGCGACATGCCTGTAATTGTCTGTGAGCATTTCCGCGTGCTCGAGACTGGCATGAGTCTGAGGAAGGCGGAAGTGCTGACAAGTTTGCCAATCGTCTTAGCTTTATACCTAGTAACTATCACACATTAGGTCCAGTTGTTGCACACGTTGTAGCTTTCCGTTCTCTCACCTCTCCTACCGGCGCTCCCATGTGCAGCCCTCTCTGCATCCGCTAAGTATGCACTGCACGTGTCGGCAGTGCTTGAATTCGCGTCCAGTCGCATCCCTCGTTTCCTAGTACGATCAGACGTCTCACCTCAGATCGCGACCTGCAGCCTCGCCGCTCCTCCTCCACGACGCTGACCGCTCCGAGGAGCTCCTTTCAACTACGAAGACGACGCCCATTCCAATCAGGGTCCGGCACCTCTAATTCCTGTACTACCGTAACCATCTCACGCGAATGAAGAGAAAACCACACAAGGAAGGCTGACCACTCTGTACCGTCCAGTCCTTTCTCTCGTCAGAGTAGACAGAACGACCGGCCTGCACATGACTGATGAGGCCATGTTTGTTGTGAGAGACCTTGAGTTTTTTCTCGCGACCTATGGAGACCGCTTTCGCTCTTTATAACGTCGTCACCCTCTCTCCCTCACTGCCATCATAAAGATGTATCACCACCACGGCCACTCCAGAACTGATGTGCTGGACCGCAGTGGTACGCCCTGTGAAACTGCCTAGTTCCGGGATCCTATCGAGATGCTTTGTAAGCAAAGCGCGTACTTTAACTACGCGTGGTCGTAGTAGCGCCTCTCTGGTGAATCGCAATGATCGAAACTCATTTCTTCGCGCGGTCATTGCAGACTGGCGTACATCGCCGACTTTGTGAGGACTCTGCAGGAGGCATGGGTAGCGGGCTTCAGGGTATCATCCAGGACCCCGGGACGGCGGAGACTCAAACGCTAGTAGAATGCCTCCACATCTATACCACAAAATCCGCAGGACCGTTGAGGACAGAGATTTCTTTGCCTACCTTTTGTATGTCACTGTTCCCGACGTCTTTTTCACTTCCTGCCAACGCTGCAGAGTGCTCCGAAGCACCGTCGTGGGTCATCGCTCAGTGCAGCTCTTCCCCACTTTGGGCAACCAAATCTCTGGCGTCGTTCCCCGTTCTCCGACTACTACCGCATCACAAACCGAAATGTCCATACTGTACCTAGCCCTGCAGTCTTCTCAATCAACTTTCTACCGTACTGCGTCCGGAGGCTTGAAAAGCTCAGATGCACCGAATAGTCTCCGCAAAACCGACTTGCTCGTCATCGGAAAATGCTCCGACATAACCGAGGCGAGGGACTTCATCTCCGGACACTCACGGATGAATTGAGCCATTCCTGCCACCAATTCGAAGTACCTTCGAATCTTCGCAATTCTGCCCATCCTTCTCGCCTGAACCCACGTAGTACACCGTTCACTTTCGCCAAACAGTGGCCGAGCGCGAGGCTCACGCCACTACCTATGCAGTGATGGAAGGGTCGGCTCAGCTACAAGCTCTCAGCGCACAGTTGCGATGGACTCTCCTCACATCCTTGTTGCGGAGGTCGCAGCCGGTCCTAGAAACGTGCCCCCTCTTGTCGTTGAACTATCGTCTCGACATGCACTCAAATTCCGGCTTTGAGCTGTTGTACTACTTCCACCTTGGAATCTCTGCTCTAATCAGAATCTATATGTATCCTACGCGCGACCGTTCCCTCCTATTCACAGGAAAAACTTTCGCCAGCAGCAGTTCGAAACAGCTGAGAACCATCCAAACTGCTCTTCATCGTGGATTCATAACAGTTCCGGCTGCCAATGGGATACATTTGCACGTTCCCAGCGTACATGTCGACTTCTCCGCCTCGAAAAATGACACTTATCACAACGAACTCTACAAGATTGAAGGAGTACGTGGCATGCTGGAGGCCATACGGTACAAGTCTGCTTCCATGGTCTCATCCATACTCGTAGGATTTATAGACTGGTGCTTCGTACAAGCCAACTCTACGCTCCTTGGCACGATTCGCTTTCGGTATGAAGACAACCGAAGAATAAGCTGGAGAGAGGGAATGAAGGAACACCGAAGCCTATTGGAAGTTCGAATTGTAGTGGCGCGTGTCCACAAGTATAAAGCCTCCAGGCCCCACATCTTTGACGACCACCACCTGTTCATGCCGAAAACCATAAGCTTCTTTCCCTCCCCCACCTTTGTGGCTGCCGCCCACATCCTTTTCGTCCTAGAACGCCTAGAAGCAGGTATTTTGCAGCTTCGCTCACACTCTATTGAACTGGGACTACCCCTACAACTCATTGGGATGGGAAAGACGTATGAACAAAACAATCGGCCGAATCCAGCACTGTGGATCCCTTGGGGACCTTCGAGCTTTAAGTTGTCTCCATCTTACGAACAGCTTGGTACCCATACGAGACAGTATCGAGACTGCTATTGGCAATATTTATGACGTCCTTTGTGGCTTCCATCCTTGCGTCTAGGAGTATGATTCCGACTACGATATCGTTCGACTCGGCTTAATGTGCAAACATGAAACTCAACGCGTTTATGAAGATATCAGCTTCAGCACAACGAGATGGCAGCAAAACTGCATCGTGCTCTTTGCCTCTGACGATGGAGAACACACGTGCACTATGCAGGTGGGCCAGCTCGTCTACTTCTTTCGTATGTATGACTGTAAAGCACTACCATCTACCGAGTGCCTCCGTTCCGTACACTAATTCTATCCTACCAATCACCGGTATTATTGACACGCGTCAGCGCATCTCCTCGCGACAGCGTACCTATGTGAACGTCAGTCGCACAGAACGTTCCGCCCTGCTCCCGGAGATGTAATGACCAGGGCAGAGACCTTCTGCTCCCCCGCGGCTCGGCCTGTCCAAGGACTCTGTTACCGTCGATACAGCTCACTTGGCGCGGCCAAATTTGAAAATCCGCCGTTTTGAGTCCTTAGTTTCGCCGGCTATAGTATCGTCATTAAATATACAGACTGTAAAGCGACCTTATACAGAGCTGATCCCAATTGAACCATCTCCTGGAATGTGTACTCCAAGCTCTTGACACTACACTCAAAGACAGGAAAACTACAATAGGCTTAATGAGCTAGTAACGTCCTGAGAAGCGTCACTGCATGGCCTCTCTTCAGTTTGCAGGTAGCTGAATGTCCTCTACGCCGGAAACAGCGCGTGGAGAGTAGTCCAGAGCTATGGACGGAATCCCTGAGGAATTAGACGCACCATCGCAAAGTTCATATGATCCTACGCCGAAGTCACTGCTTCGAACGTAGAGATCCGCGAAATCACCAGGCATGCTCGAGACCTCGTCAAGAAACCACGTCTTTCTTCAGCTTCACATAAACTTTGTTCTCTGACAGCAACTTTATCATGTTTGTCGGTAATTAGGGAGCCTAGGCTCTCAAACCCTCGCTATGATCTGTATGGGGCGATTTAGCCCCCTCAGTATCCGACTTACACAGCTCCCTCTTAGCCGTGAAAGTACACGGAGAAATCTTGTGCGGAAAAATGATGCACACCACTCCGCTAACGGTAACGAGTATCTGTGGGATCGCCGGCAGCTGGCTTTCTCAAAAGTCAGGCTGTGAGCGCGCTCGTATTGTCCTCTGTGTCCGTCCTTACGCTCCAGAAAGGATATTACTATTTCCAGCCAGGCGACCAGCCATGAGAGTTCCATGACGGACACATGATTGGACGTCCTTTGCATTCCGGCTTGGTACCCTCAGAACTTGGATAGCCGTGTCTCCCGAGGGAATTTTGAAATATTACACGACACTACTGAAGAAAACAACCGTCAGCGACCACAGAGTACTCTCCCTAAGCCAGATACTTGACCTTCCTGATTTGTCACCATGAGAAGTCCTTAGCTGCTCGCTCGTATTCTGACCTCAAGACGCCCACCGGGGCTCGGCGTTGTGGACATGAGCGTTTCGCCCGCTTGAACTCCGATACAAACCTGGTCTTCTGCGATAGAAATATAAAATACGAAAAACCACACGAACAGCGTGTCCCTAGCGTGTCTCTCCCGCACGCCCATCACATCAAAGATTGTCTGCTTCTTCTTTGCGCATCGAGCACGATCAGTCAAAAGAGCCTTCTCTTACTCGTGGCGGAGCATGGCGTCCAGAACACAGGCATACCCAGCTCCTGGAGGCAAATTTTGCGCGCGCTCCTCCGATCAGAGAGGGCACCGAATCCTTGTCCAGCTGCGTAAAGTAGTTTGTACTCCCGGCAAGACCCATGGGTGCAATCGACAGAACACTCGGGAGGCCGTAAACGGGACACGTCCACATCAAGCACTACTCAGTACGGCGTCCCCAGTCCTCTATTGGAACTGAGGTTGTTAGGACCAGCTCAGAAGTCTCGCAGTGGCACCATGGCAGAATCGCATCGTAGGTGAATTCAACCACACCATTGTATTTTGCTCCGAACTGTGCTGTACGCATGCGACTCCGACCGGGCATGGTTGGAGCACAAGATTTGCCATAGTACGGACGAAAATCTTAAAAGGAAGATCTATGTTCTCGCTTCCCTGCTTGACATCCACAATGTTAGCTCCTATCCGAATGAACTCGGAAATCGTTTCCTTAATCGCCTTGCGCAGCTTCATATGATCTTGATCGGCTTGCGAGGATTTTTGGTTGTGGTCGTCGCTTCTTATCTCGAAACTAATTATTTCTTTCTCCTGGGCTGCAACTTTGGTCACTTGGTCGGCAAGCAATGCTTGCAGCTTTTTGATAGATTGTGGCGAGGAAGGCTGAGAGTGAGCTACAGCGCAAGTTTCAGCCCTTGGCGAGGAAGGGATGAGCGGAGGCAGAAAGCAGGGGGGTCTTACCATGATGCACTGTGAAGACGTGAGCTTGCACAAGTACTTCCCCCACCTTCGCAAAGGGTATGTGATCCCAGAGAGGCAGCGATGGTGGGAACCGGGACGCGCCGTCCTCACAAAGTTGTGGTCCGGACATTGATGGTGTATGTGCTCAAGCTGCACTCAGGGTCAGAAGAAGGATGGAGACGTGGAACCTGGTTGGCGGCACGCCCCGGTAAAGCTGCTCGTGTCTCATGAGAGGGGTGGGACTACAAACCAGCGGGACTCTCGGCATTTTCAAGTTCTGCACCAATCAAAGACGTCACTAGCGTTGTCTCGGAGCGTTAAAACCGCGTTATACTGCATGCAGGGCGCAGTTGAGATCCACAACCGAGTTGCGATGGTGAAACCAGGTCAATGTCAATATCCGTGGCGATATTGGTCTCCTCCTGACGCTCGAGGCTGAGTTTTCGAAATCTCCTTATTGGAACAGCTATTTTCTGTCGGCCTGCGGGCGATGCAATCTACGTGTCACTGCTGGCCAGGCAAAATAGAATAGATGTAGGCTCGGTGACGAGCACAAGTTCAAGTACTTCTTCGTAGATCTCGTAGGCTACCCAGTACAAATCCTATCTGCCACTGGTAGTCCGGCTTTTCAAAAGGTACACACTTGCCGACAGTTACGACAGAGGTTGGAAAACCATGAGACTGGATGGAAATGCTGAGGGCATAGGCTAGCTGGTCCGAAATGCGCAACCCGGAAAGTAGCGAGAACTGAAGATCGGGTAGTTTTTCTGTTGACAACGATTGGAACATTCTCAGCGGTCTGGCCGTGAGGGGATCAGTGTCGCTTTTCGGGCTTCCATTTTGCATCGACATGCGCTTATGCCTCTGCACGTATGCCGATTAAAACCCCTCTCCAGAGTGCCTGGCCCCGCCCCCCCTCAGATCGTAGAGAACTGATTTATGTTTGCAAAGTTCGGGAAGGTCTATCGAGAGGCTCTACATGCTCCGTCACAACAAAAACGTGACCAATTAGAATTATGTTGTGATCCCGCTCGCAAACCTCACTGTGCACATAACAAAGGCAACTGAGATCCCCCACGTTATCGCACCCGACTTCAACATGATAACAATACATTGACGTGGTCTCATCAGAATTCTTTGCTTCATTGTCTTACCTTCTCCTTGCAATCTCATCCAAGTAACTCGAACTGCATGCCTTGCCACTTTCTTTTTCTCCCTTTTTGCGTCCTCATCGTCACTTCTTCTCTATTCTCGTCTGTTTTTCGCCGTCCTAAAGCCATGCACTCAACCGCACTCAGGTGGCCCAAGACAGTCAACGCGGGCTTACCGGCCCGCATTGCTGTTCGCTGCTCCCCAGATGTGAGCGCGAAGGATGGCCTGACGAAGTTCCTCTCGTCAGTCTTCTCTCACTCCTTCCTCGTACTAAACGACGACCCCCAACTGGAGGCCAAGGAAACTGCCTGATTGCATAGCAAGAAGCGCAAGCCGCAGAGCGAGTTAGACAACTTAATCGGGAGCAACGACGCGGTCTCTCGCGAGCTGGGCACTCAGTCGACGAAGCGAGTAGTCCGCATACCTCTTTCAATCGTGGTACTTACGTAAAATAGGACGACAAGCGGAGAGATTGTGGATAACACTTTGGGCCAGAGCGCCTGTCATGTGTGCATCAGTGGTAGCTCCGCAAGTATTTCACCCGCGGTCAAAGTGTCTGGGGAGTGCATTCAGTCGAGAACCGTTTTCGTCGCCTGGCCCAGAATCTTGATGGACTGAGTTTACTTCGACGCTACCAACGTATGTCACTCCACGTCCGGCAGTAAACATGTCTTCGTTTTGATAGAAAAACCTCGAAGCGGAAATTGTCTTGCAATTTCTATGCATCTCCGAAATAGGCCCTGGAAGAAGCTTTCGAAGATAGCGAGGGTTCGATACTGCGAGGTGCCAGCAGGACCATGACTTCTATTTGGTATCTGCGTTCAGAACTTTCCGGCTTGCAAGTCTCGTGAACAGGGCTTGCCACCCATGGCTCAGTGGACCATGCTGGAAGGGAATGAGATGAGAATCCTAGGGGCGAAAACAATCAGTACAGTAGTATGCGGTCAGGCTGCATAGATGTACACAGTAGTGCGCCTGGTTGCAGGTTGGTTCTTCTCCACCTCGCAAGCCCTCGCTATCACAGAAACATTGGAAGATATCAAGCATCGTAGTGATGGTCTGTATCTAGATCATGCGGAGTTTGGCGGCGACAAATCGGCATCTCTCTTTGCAGACTTGGGCCAGGACGCTTGGGAAGGGCCGGGGCTCCGACGTAAAGCTCCCGAAGGTCATGATGTTTATGTAGAGGGTACTACGGTAGACTGATAGCCGTGGGGAACAGATTTGGAAGGCACAGGGCTGCGTGTTCGTCGGCGAGTGACGCAATCGTATACCGAGCCCCATGAAAGAAACCCAGGCCTCCTCCTCGTTCTATATTCTACGGGCTGAAAAAGATCACGGACTTGGACCTAAAACGTGGCGATAAAGAAGGAGTGGACGAGATGGCTCTCAGGCGTATGTGGCAGGCCAATGACACTTCGTAGTATAGTCTGGACCCCTGCGTACCTAAGCCGACAGACCCGCTTCCTGAAGCATCGGAGCCGGTGAACCGAGGTACTTGGGCACCTCGAGCGGGGGAGTTATCGGAGGGGTCATTCGTCGAGGACATTTCTATGTTGGTGTCTTTTGCAGGGCTCCGCAGCGTGAGGAATTCGTACTGCCGTGTTCACAGCGGCAGTACTTGTGCAATCATCGGTTATCGCGCTCACGATTCGTGTGCCTACCTGAACAATAGTTTGGACGTGCTGCTCATCGACGTCCTACTCACCGCCCGAGGCGAGCGCGATGTACGAATGGCTGGCCACAACATCGTTCCGCCACAAGTGTAGGGACGCTACCATCCCGGTCTTCTGCGCATTGCTTGGAAGAACCGGGCAGAAAAGCATCTCCTGTATCGACCTCCAGCTCGGTGTACGGGTATCGTGCTTGAAGCGATAAAGCGGACAGGTGTCCAACGGGGGAAGTGTCCGAGCTAGTCCACAGAAGAAGAGGATGCACGAGGACCTCGCTACCAACATGTCGGACCAGCAGATAGTCCTATTTCGCGCTAGACGTCATTAGACACCAGATCCGTGTATAGAAGAATATGATCCTGTCTTGGTCCGGCGATGGGCTGTTCACTTCTGGCGGAGTAATCTACTACGCCAGATGAGTTTTTCGGGGGCTCTGTACCTCAGTAATGGAATCATTCAATCAGCGCATGGCGCGAGAATAAGCCATACCGATAACTTTTGCGTTATGCTGATATGAAGTCTTACTATTGAGGCCTCCTCAGAATTGCGTCTGTTTGTGCGTGACGATACCTACCACCAACCATAGCAGTTAGGACTCCAGTGAGTTTCATGCTCCTACCTCTCTTGCGCTACAAACTACATGTCTCCGTGGTGCTTTCGTCTTTCGCCGACTCTGCTTTATCCCACGCATCCAAGTCCCCACACGTCGTCTCCGCCCTCCTGTTACGATATCCCTCGGCTTTCGTTCCCTTTTTCCACCGCTTGACACAGCTATCTTAGTCTCTAGCTCATCGGTGACCTACCCATCTCAATGGTCACACACAACCGGCTCATGTTGGAATCAGAGCCGTACCTCGGAAAAACTTGGAACTGGAACCGCAGCTAGCGGGGCCGGAAGAAAAGATCCACGCCGAGGCCGGCATCGAAGCCTGCAAATCACGGTCGCCGTCCAGCCAACGCCTATGCTCGGGAGTGACCGGCCGGACGGGCACGACGTCCGACCGCTCTCCACCGTCAGAGACTTCCCCCGACGCGGATTCTGTTGCGGTTGCTACGGAGAAGAAAGAACGGCCGTTGTTGTGCCGAACTTTCGGGAATGCAACCCACCAGGGCCCTGAGTTATAAGTCTACGTTTATATCGGGCCGGCAAAAGAGCCATAGTGAGTCCTTTGCTAAAGAATAGAAATCTCCATCGACATTCTCTAGTCCAATATGGTTGATCAGGGCTACGACAACGGCATCCATATCATGTGGGCTATGATGCGAACTTGTACCAACCCCTCACTACCACATATCGCTCACGATCACGGCCCGGACATTATTGCGCGAAGGAGTGAGATGTATCATGCTGGATGGCCTTCATTCTCATCAAGGCGTCTCGAGCCTGAAATAACAAGATGTCGGTACGTCGTGCGCTCGCGAGCGCTTCTCAGAGCGACTTGTTCACCATATGGCCGCGGAGGATGTGGTAAATACGAAAACCATGTCCGACACGTCGCAATGGGGCCACCTCGCCATGGTGATCGGCAAGGACAAGTGCTCCTTCCGCTACCCCATCAGTTTCGTCTCCTTCACGCATGCTCTCGCCCTTGAAGGCGACATGCCCTGGTTAGAGTTGAGTCGGAAAAGAAATCAAGAAGCAATGACGAAGGCCACTATGCTGTGAGCCATGGTTCTGCCGCCCTTCCGCAACGACGCACGCGCAGCCGAGATAATCCTTAAGCGCTCAGGCTTGTCGAAAGGGCTGAGCTACCTGATCCTCGACAGCTCAACTATTAAGAATTCTGGCATTACGACGTTTCATGACGCATATTTTTGCTCAGATAGCCGCGGAGTCTTCACTGTGCGCGTGGCGTCCGCTTCACCGCTCATCGACAACACGGGTTACAAAGAAACTTTTGAGTCTAGATCTTCCTATGAGTACAAATATAAGCTTTTCCAAGTAGTTCTGGACATGATTGATAGGACTGGGAAGGTGAAGGACCTGAGTCCCGGTAACTATCTGAGGAGTGCGATTTTTCAATCCTTGACCCTGCAAATCTCCATCAAGAAGTTGCACGTCAGCCGTCCTCGCCGTCCCTCAAAACAAACAGCCACACTTGAAAATAGCTGCACAAAGACACCAAGATCTGCGCTACACGCTTCGCTTCGCAGAAACCGGAGCTGACATGTTTGCTTGGGGGTCGAGAAAAGAACACTGCCCTGGCTCGCGAGACAACCTCACTTGCTGCGCTGGTTTTTAAGCATCTCCGCCGTGCATGTTTCTGCTTCTCGCGCTACTGAAACCAAGCACGTAGTCGCTGGGTGGAAGGCCGGAACAGTGCTGCCGGCAACAAATGCGTTTTCCTGAAAGAGAGCGTCTGTATCGTTGTCACAGTCAAACAGTCGATGTGCGCTTGACGTCCAGTCAAGAAAGTCCTGCGGACTGAAAAGCCGATTCGGGCACTCAAGGCGATAGGTTGCATAGAAGGCCAAGTTCAAGGAAGAGAAGATGGAGGAGGGCAAAAAGACGAAGGGAGCCCAGGAGGACACGATTTCAAGCGTAGATGCCCAGCAGATGATACAAGACGACATTTCGTACCGGCTGCCAGCCAGTACCACCGACAAAACCTCGGTACTTGATGACATCATGCAAACTTTAGACACATTTGCATAGGTTAGCCGGCCTGATCGCGACGAATGCATTTTGCGGTTGGTAATATGGGACGAGCGGAACCTCTACGCTCCTACTGCTTCCAATCCGTACTGCTTTCAAGTATCGGGCACGCTTGTATCTTCCTATCATGTATATTGTAGCCTTGTATAAGCTTCATTTTCTCATAGATGGCTACAGACACTTTCGCGAGCTCGAGGGTAAGGATCTGGGTCAACACATCTGGAAGCCCCACTGGCCTTTGATGCTTGTGTGGAAGGGATGAGAAGTAGTAGTTTGGCACAGTGCCCGTGCGTACGCCTACATTGAGAAGCGAAAAGATGAGGTTGAGCTCTACAGCTAAACTTCTCGTCAGAAGTCCGCTGCGCGCAGAGACAATCCACGCGGGAGCCTTCAGCTCCAGAGGTTGACGGCTAGTCTGAGCCATTCCGCACGGTCGAGAAGCTTTTTTCGTTAGTTCTTAGCACGTTCAGAGGGGACGATGCACAGGACCAGGGGCCCGGTGAGCGAGAACGGTACCGAATTGGCAGCAAATGTGGAAATGGGGGCGTCGCAGTAAACCGGGGGCCTGAAATAGCCCGGTACTCCGGCACAGGGAGCCGCGTGATGGAACCGCACCAATCAGACCGAAACTGGGTCTTTCCTATTCGACCATATGCACACCTGGATGTGTCGGTGGATCACTTTATCAGCTACGTCCCTCTGCCGAGGATTTATAGCAGGAAGCTGCGCATGCCTCAGGCTGGGGGTCCGGTTTTCTTGACTGGGAGGGAAAGCCCACCGACAGCGCCGCCCGATGACTTCGGAGAGGCGTGCAAAATGGAGACGCTAGAAGTCTTCGCCAAAAACGGGGAGGCCTGAGGGTTCCGTTCCTGAGTGTGTGCCTATTCGGACGTCTGTGCGGACGGTGAGGAAAGCTGCAAAGTGGTGGTAAGGTCGTAATTCGAAACAAAGAAGATGGAGGTGCCCCCCAGCTTTATTTTCCTCGTGCGTAGGCTTCCCACGCATGCCGGGGATGTATGTGGGTACTGCAGTACGGATCAGGTGATAGTACGGTACCATGGGCACTTCATGGTACAAGCAAATGTTTTGCCAGGCCTGATGTTCAATCTACCGAAAGGACGACCGCAGTTATAGGCCAGTCAGCTAACATCTGTTAGTGACAAGACTCATAGAAGAGCTGACGGGATGGACAGTGCGTACTATGCGGAAGCAGTCTGGCGACAGATTATGACATGGACTGAATGACTCGGGCAGACGAATGTGGGTCGGCGTTCACTGGTCTCGATTTCGACGCCGCCAAGGACTTCAATGCCGTCCGGAACGGCAGTGAAGAATGTTACCTAGGTACGCCATGACCGCACTGAGTACCGTTCTGTAAGGCAACCTAGAACACTACCTGAAATGCAAAGAACCGATATCGGCGAGGAAGTAACATTGTAGCGTGTCGGGTAGACTTGCGCGTAAATGTGAGAAAGGTCGCTGAGAAAAGCGGACGATATTTAGAGCCCTGGCAGAATGAAAAGACATGTTTGCGAAGAGATGGCAACATAGACTACGGGGTTGTGAGTAATAACAGGGTCTCAGATGAAGTGATGTGCAAATATATGAGCAGATCATTTTGGGAAAATGAAACTCAACAACAGTACGCACCTCTGCATTTATTATGACATGAGCATACCGCAGGCCTTCTGTCCGGGACATCTTGTCCCTGTGAACAAAAACCTCCTATTCAACCCCACATGTAAACGCTCACAATCTCTCCTAGACGTCGACTCGGGCTACACTCTGTTTCCGCTCTTCGCGTCATCCATGATGGAGCTGTATAGAACGAGGATTCTGTGCGTATCGTTCTACCAAAGTCGCTTATGGCATAGCGACAGCAAAGTTGGAGTGAAGTGTTGGAGTCTATTACTCCGTCGTCCTTCTCAGGACAGATGGAAATACAGTGTAAGGAAGAAACACGCTCTGTTTCGAACGATTCCGACTCGATTCGAGGTGTCAGCCTTGAGCCGCAAATTGGTAAGACATCACCGTGAGCCACACGGCCCAAAATTGTATGACCTCTCGTGCCTATTGATATTCAGTGAAGGTACGATAGACAAGAGTAGCCTACAGAACAAAAACTATGTGCAGAGTGGCAAAATACTACAATTTAGGCTCGCAAAACAGTTCAATGTCTAAATCTGGGCATGCTCCAAAGATATAAAACGCACCGACACTTCCGCAATCTGACGGTTGTTACGTCGGCTCCTAGACAATCTTCTCGCTCCTTGCATTCTGGTTCCGGTATTGTCGAAAACACCAGCACACATTAAAACATTACCTCACTGGTTTTATAACGCCAGGACGATTCTGGGTACGCCAGAGCAGCTAAACATCGCAGTCGTAGTTCTCACTCCGTGATAGCCACAAGTGGCGCCCAGTGCTCGTCATTAGTTTCGGTCCAGAGACGCACGAACAGTCGGGGCGCAATGGATCGTACGAAAGTTCCACTATACAGTCATCTACGTAAGGCAAGCTTTAGGTCGTCGTCATTCATTCTGGTGTGTAGGTTGATAAGTAAAATTGCAATGTACTGCATAGCTCGCAGGATAACATCCGCGTTTCCCAGAAAGTAAGTTGCGAGTAGGCGATACAGACATTTTCTATACGCGGCGGCTCAAAATGAGCTTTTCAATATGTCTGCGTCCGTGCCAAGAACTGCCGTACAATCCCGGCTCCAGGTTTTGGAATGCCGCCAATTTTCGCACTCTACTGCAATCCAAACACAGTGTAGTATAGGCGGAAAATTTCCCAAAACGCTGCACCTGGTGGATGTGCGCATCCTTTTCTAGACACAAAGACGTGGACGAACCTTTATGACCACCCGCTTGCTCCATCACGAAACCGTATTGTAACCGCAGAAGCCGCTCTTATTCTACTATCTGATGATGGTATACAACACTCTGCGCTTGGGAAGCTGGCAGTCAAATCTATCCTATAGAATCTGTCCATTCAGTAGTGGCAACAGGCAGATCGTATTTCACCTCTGCTCGAGAGCTACAAGAACCGCTAGTTTGGCGCTCGACAGTGAAGTAGTTCTGAACCTACAACACCGGCCCAACCGGTCGGAGAGATACGTTTCACATTGTCCCGGTTAATGCTACTCGCCGTATTATTGTGAAGAAATCCTCGTAGCGAGCGGTACGAAGAGATTTGACTACGATGGAAGACATCGCTCGCCTGAAAGCGATCGGCTCCAGATTCGAAGCGGCAATAGCTCTGGGTAGTGAATGTTCTGAATATATCGTGAGATGCACTCCTATATTCCCCGCAACAAGCTGAAATAAGTCGACCCCCACACTTTCATGTTTGGTAGCGCTCTCAGGAAAGCACGAGTACAATCTCTGACATACCGCTCACTGCAGAACCTGGCCCACGGAATGGAAAAATTTTGCACTCGTCTATACGGCCACATGCTCAAATCTCATTTGAGGGTAGTACAGGGTTGCCACGCCTTTGGAAACAACGCAGTACAAGACGATTTCCATCCGCTTCTCGAAATGTGGAATGGGTAATGTCGTATGTCACTCTCTCCAGGTATACAAAGGAACCCGCTACTCTCTGTGAATACATCAGTTAATATGGTAGTTTTGATTGACGCCGTCTTCCTCTAGCCGCCCTATCTGCTTAATGCAAAGGGCATAATCAGTCGATACTGCGTATAACTTTTTGTTTTGTAATTCATTTGTGTACGCCGCTGATCTCGGTACCAAAACCCTGAAGACCAAGCCTGTTTCGGGCGCCTATGTCTTCACTAGGCTAGAGTGCTGGTAGAAAAGACGAATTCTGTACAGTTCCGAATGCCAAAGACTGTCTTATTTGGTCTATGTGGCCGCGAAGGGACGACAAAAATGTATCCGAATCGCAATATAGACTAATACACGAACTTGCCCTACGTATGGTCACGGGCAGGAACATGACGAGAACAGGTTATGTTAGAGTGAAGGGAAAGAAAGAAGAAGGAAGCGGAATGCTGAACAAGTAAGTAAAAGGAAAGTGATGCCAAGTCTGGCTGGTTTTTACTTTGAGTCACAGCCCATCAAGGACTTATATAGTGCCAAGTTGCACGTTGCCATCACTACAACAGCAGTAGCAGTGTGTGGCATGCTACTCATGCGCACACACTATCCGATCAGCACACAAAGTGTAATGCTCATCTGCTATTAAATTCTCGCTACTATTATCACATCCTCGGACTACAGTACAAACTCAAACTCGAATTCAACTGTACTGCTAAAATGATCCCAATTCAGCATGTGATAATCACATTACTTGGCCGTTTGAACTTTCACCACACTGCTGTGTGATACGTCCAAGTGTCAGACCCCTCGTTGCTCGGGGTGTAAAGTGTTCCCGGAGACAGTGACAGCACTGTAAGTCCATATCTCCAACAGTGTCTGTATGTTCTGTGTCGTCAGCAGCCAGGAGCACGATGCTGAATTGCTGCCGTTTCGTCGGGCCGAAGCTGCACTTTGCATAAACGCATTGAATAATATGTTTCCGCATTGGGTCGAGTCGAATGGCATTCAGGCCGGGATCATAATCGTTGATGGAAGGGAAGAAGCCCCCAAGGAAGTAACCGCTTTGAACGATACTGACTAGGAGAGTGTCACATATGTGGACCGGGTATTTCTGGAGAAACTCGGCGCGGACAAGGCCCAGCAGCACAGTGGTGCCCTGGTCGCCAAGCTGGACAAGAAGATCGATGCAGATGTCCGGAGCTTTTAGGTGTATTGATTGGAGCATCGCGGCGGTGAGGCTCCCTTCTTCGTTTCGAAGAAGCGGCATGGCAAGGGTTCTTAAGTGAGCACGTTCGCGGGAGTACATTCTCAAGCCTTCCCTAACAAGACGCGCCCCTAGCGTGTCGTTCAGATTCCTGTGCGGGGTTGTGAGTCAACGTCGTTGTGAGACGGAGCCGACTTGAGTTCAAACGGCGGCTAGGTTTTTGGAGTGCTGGATTCGCCGGATGGTTTCGTCCAAGGCTGTTGCCCGTCACATGAACGTGCGACGGCAGTCTTGCTTGAATGCAATGTGAGTGTGTTCACAACCACCGAAATCTAGATGTCGTACGCCTTCAAAGTTGTGGATGTCATCTGCAAGGTGGGTGAGGAGATGATACTTGAGGGCCTTGAGCCTGGTGGCGTCGTGGTCCCTAAAGATGTGGAGCATGGAGGGTTTATACCTATTGACACGGTACTCTAGGTTTTGAACCGCTGCGAAGTTCCAGTGCTTCTTTAATCGCTGTCTCGAGCTAGATATTAGAATGTCTGAGTACTGAGCGCAAATGGACGCGAGGGGCGCGGAGTCAGCTTCATCACGGCAACTGTCTATGATTCCTGCGATAATTGGAAAGACAATTTCAACGGGCTTGTAGTTTCTGGCCACACTATGCCGCCGACACCTGTTTTTGTGTAGAGCGGACTCACACGACTGCCTTTTTGGGATGCGGAGAAGTCGACGTGTAGGCCGGAAACGTAGAAGTCCCTCTGAATGGCAGCCAGAACCATGTTGACTCCGCGAAGGAGAGCTGTGCAGGTGGTTCTGAACTGTTTCCGACTGTTGCTTGCGAAAGGTTGTGCTATAAAGAGGACAGGGCAGTCGATTCTGAAAAATATGCATGTCTTGAATAGTTTCGAGATGCCGACATGCAAGTTATGCAGCTGGTTCGAGACCGAAAATGGAGTGCATGTCGAGATGAGATTTGGACGCAAACAGGGCGCATCTCTCCAGAAAGGATGGCAACTTCCTCATCGAGGAGATGGCGAGGGCTTGCTGCGCCTGCGCAGTGGTAGCTCGTGCCTGAGCCGGCTTGTCAAGCAACGCATCAGCAGCTGCGTTGGCCTCGGGGTCGGCCACTCTTCTGCGAAGAAGGATGGTGGACTGCGTGGTGTGCCGCAGAAATGAGGCGAACTTAGTGAGGATGCTTCAAGATACTCCGCAATGGTGGCAGGGTTGGCTGGTTTTTGTGCCTGATCGAGTGCCGATGATGCCCTTCGCCTCGGGCGTGTCGCAAGAGTAGCTGGTGAGGACTGCGTGACATTTCCAGAGACGATGGTAGACATCTGAGCATGTGGGGCTTACGAGGGCTTTTGCATACAGAGGCGATAGCAGAGAGAGCAGGGCGGGGTGTAGTATGGAGGTTTTGCTGTCTGGTGCGCCATTAGTCGAAAAGGTTGAACGACGTCAAAGTCTCTATCGCCCACGGTGAAGAAGAGCTGGACAGAAAGATAGTCAGGTAATGTGTACCGTGACATCAGACAGCGTCGGCGGAAAGAGGCATTGAAGTTGAGAAGAGTGAGATGCCCAGGATAGGCAACGAGGGCGCTGTTCTTACCTGCACTAGTGGATTTATCCGTGTAAAATTGTATGCAACCTACAAGCGAATGGGTCACCGACATCGCAGTGTCCCAGATGACGCCCTCGAGCTCTCTGTCTATGACTTCTTCTTTGAAGTGTTGACAAACTCGTCGGAGCACGGCAGTCTCCGGGGCATGCGCGAAGAGATGCGCGTCCCTTTCCGGGGGTACACTACATGGGCGGATAAAGCAAAGCTCTGTGTTAGCTTGCGCTACAGGCGCTCGCAGGATCCCGACAGGGTTCCGCAAGCAGGCAGTTCCGAAGGACGCACCGCTGTGATACAACACATGGGTTATGGAGAAGCCCTGATAGTGAATCTAAATCTCTGCAAGAGCGGGTGGGACGGAGCCACACTGTTGTGGGGAGCGAGTGTGATCTCCAAAGTGCGCGCGAGAGAAGTCGGGATCCCTCAGGATAGACATGATCTTGTGACCCGTCCGCGGGCCAGCAGTCCTCTCTACTTCGGCAAGAGATGTTGGAATGACGATCACATGCTACGTAGAAGGTCCTGGAGGCACGGTTTGGGGTTAAAAATAAAATTGTAGGAGACGATAGCGACTTTTTCGAAAATCCCCAAGTTACTGTCCTTTTCGACAATTTATGCCAAGTGGAACTTGGCCCGTATTTCAATATAGTAAGCAACCAATGCTGCAAATGTATTGGCTTAGAGTGTTGTATACGGGCGGGGATTGGATCGGGCGTGTACACATGTCCACGTGTCGATGGTATGCGTACAGCTGTATTATGTACTGTGCTCACACCACAGTAAACATGTAAGCGTTGACTTGACAGTGTAGACCATGTCCGTGTAATGTTTCGGCGGGACGGCTTCGTTTACAGTGCAAATACAGCACAGGACACCTGTCACATATGCGCGTACATGGACACGCCAACGCGGCATACTGTGTTGACGTCTGCAAACATAAAGAGCTTCCAGCCTTACTACTCGAAACTGATTGTGATGTCGCGGGAGCCAAAGTGCATCCAGTCTTACTACGCGAGATCGATTGTTTTCTCGTGTGAGCCGAAAGGCATCCAGCCTTACCCCGTGGTATTGATTGCGTTATCTCGTCAGTCAAAGTTCATCCAGCCTTACTTCTTGATACTGATAGTTTGGTCTTGTGAGTGGGTGTGTTTGCAGCCTTTCTGCGTGAAACTGACTGTTTTCGTCTTATGAGTAGAGGTGCATCCAGCCTACTCCGTAATAATGATTGCTGTGTCATGTGACTTGAACCTGCATCCCGCCTTACTACAATTTGCGACGTCGGACAAGGTGCGTCCAGGCTGACACTGAGATTAGTAAGGCTGTGAAATGGTAGTGTTTAGGACACATACACACGAATGCACAAGTGGTAAAGATAGAACCGTTGATCTAAGGCTGTAATCGGTCATTTGTACGGGTGATTGTAGTGTGTTGGTGAAGTGAGTAGATAGGTCCGAGTAGCAGTCTAGAGTCGCATGTAAGAAGAGTATTTTGAGCAACTCAGAGTAAAGATCGGCAACACAGCCAACCTTCCTTTATGGAATGCGTCTCTTTCTCGTCGTTGCTATCCCTCCACCCCGCTGACTTACATTTATTAAGAGAACCTGCGATGGATTTTATGAGGATGTCTGTCTTACTTGTGGTCGGTTCTGCATCAAGGTGACACAGGGATAGGACCAAGGGAAGCAGAGGCGCCAGAGCCTCATCTGAAAGGACGTTGTCATCGTAGTGTATAGGAGGTTCTGGGGCGGGTAAACCTTCCGGAGAAGTAGGAACGAGCTCGGCCGGTCGGTGTGTTAGGAAGTGAGACTGTTACACGTGTTTGGAAATGGAGTACGCGTTGGAAGACGAGGAGACACGGCGCCGAAAGTTGCCGCGCATATTGAGAGCTGCCAAAAGTGGCTTGAAGAAGAAGGGGTGGCGGGAGGTGTGAGAGCACGGAAGGATAGGACGTTTACCACGGGTGGAGCTATCTTCTCGTTTTCAGTAAGTACAAGACGGTACATCTACCTGCGAGCACTCCCGCTTTTACAAGACCGACTGCAGCTCTCGTGCACGCGAAAGTGGTCAAGGTGGACGACGGGGCCTCCCATTCGACACACATGCATGCTACTGGCTGTGTTGACAAGAGAACATCATGCATTCGCTGAATGGTACTACAACGACGGGTGGGAATCGAAAAGCAGTAACACTCTAACATCCTGAAGTGAAAGATTTCCAAATTTTCGTACGGTCCAGGGTACTTTCATCTAGGTTATTTTCAAGGCACGGCGGCGAAACTGTGGAACGCAAAAACCTTCCACAGGCCCTATTTAAACCTGAAGCGACGCGGCAAGCCACGTCACCAAATCTGCAAAGGTACCCTGCCGTCGACAGAAAGTACTGAGCAACGGTTTTTCCTTGTGATGCGACGGCGTGCACAGGTAAGCATAACGTATTCGAAACGGTATTCGCACGGGCGCGAAGGGTTTAAGCGGGATAGAAGGCGTAGTTGAAGAGTGGCGAGACGCGAGATGTGCCATGCGATGCGGAGAGTGCGGCCTGTTGGAGGCGGGGAGGGTGAGGGAGTGCGGGTGATGGTGTGCTGTGGTGTGCAACCTGGAAGGGATGGTGGGCGGGCCGGGAGGCGTCGTCGAAGAGTGGCGAAACATGTCATATGGGATGTGATGCGGGGAGTGCAGGCTGTTTGAGGTGGAGAGGGCGAGCGAGTAGGGGTGATGATGGGCCATGATAGTGAAAACGTAGATCCGTCCAAATAATGTAGATGGGCTATTAATGTGGCAGTACGGAAATGTGCTAGACCACAACTGGACGTTCACAGCGCGCAGCGCATGTTTGGTTTATTTTCATCGAGTGCGCTACGCAGCTGCACCTTACGCAGTTCCATTTGCAGCACAGCTGCATGTCGAACCGCGAAAAGTGCCGTTGTTGACCCGTAAAAATGTGAACGGACTTCCACACCTCGCAGTACTCTGCGCAGTACAGCAGCATTCTAGACTGGCACAGCCCTTAGTATATCAGCTATTGCTATCGGATCTGGACGTCCACCAGGTGGACGTTCGAATCTAATAATACTCGACCCGGAACTGCAAAATGTGCCGTAAACCGCAGGTATTACTAGACCTCGTCCTGCACTCAGTGGGGGTTCGCATCCATTTTCGGAAACCAAGACGTGAAAGGGCCACTCCGCGGTCCTTGCTCGTGGAGAAAGCGGGTTTAGCTAAAATCCTTATCGTCGCGGCACCTGCGTTCAAAATGGCCGTACATTCACATCCACGAGGGTCAATGCCCCGCTTCGGCCAACGTCTTCCCTCCCGCCAAGGAAAGCACCTTGGTGAGGAGCTCCTCGAGCTGATGTCCGGTGGCGGTTAGGATGTCAGCAAGCGCCGCCAAACTTGCCTTCCTTATTTACTCTGCACTCGTCTTTCGTTTCATGGTCTCTGGGTTTGACCGCAATAAAAATGTGTCTGCCACCAAACGCTGGGTACCGTGTTATAAGATAGATGCATAGGGACTAGAAATAGCCAGTCGCGGTCGCACTGGCCTCAATATATAAAACTGATCGGGGTCTCAAATCAGGTTTCTGACTCCGGATCACAAATCTGAATCTGAGCGTTTGCTTCCGATATCAATTTTATATATTCACATCTCATATCGTCCACGCCGAGTTATGCCAGATTAAACTAGACCTTCTCCCTATTGACGTGTTGTAAATTTCATCACCATACTACAATGTAGTCCCACATCACTTCTTAGGATCTCTATACATTGGATGCCTACCAGGAATAGATGCCATAAATTCTGACGAGGTAATCTAGTTCTTTTTGTATGACCATTCACAGCACGCTAGTGTCTATTCGACATTTGGCCTCTTATGACACCAACTTTGAAGTTCAAATATAAAATCATTCCGAATATTTTTTAACTTCTTCTTTTTGCACAAGCGAAGCCCCGTAGTACTGACGTTTTGGACGGGCCACAGCCCTCCAGCTTCACCGATACCAGCAGCGAGAAATCCATTGAGTATCCCGAGGAGTCCTCAATTTCGGAAAAGCATGTCTCCCACTTTCGACCCCCGTCGCATCATTCGATCGCAAGACCATACTCGTCCTCGCCTCGTAAACTCCGACTACAAGTGTCAGCGGATGTACAGCCCTAACTGGAAGGTGAAGAAAGTCTCTGGAACCGTCAGAGATGTCCAGAAGGTCAAGGTCAACGGCAGAAGTCCCGCTGTTGTCAACGTCAGCTGGGAGCTTGCCGGCGGTATCAACGTCATGTCACTGTGGCTGAAAAGCATCAGCGCAGGACAGATGGCGAAAAACGCCGCTGAAATAGGAGCCCTTCTTGCTCCTCAGAGCTATAAGCAATAGGGAAATCAGGCAAGAAGTTCCGAATCGGGTGATTTCAGCGACCTTGTGACATCCATGGACTGTGAGAGTCACGATGTCACAAGGAGCACAAGCCAAGATGTATATGGCCAAGTCGTTCAGGTCAGTGCTGCAGTGCGGACTTGTGCCAAAGTCACACTGGAAAAGAATGGCTTCATTTGCGCAAAGCGTTGGAAGCTCATTGACCCGATCGACAAGATTGAATCTAAGAGCTCCTGCCCTGCTTCATTGACCCCATCTGATTACTTCATGTAGACGTTGACGCAGCGTCTTGTGAATTGCGTGTTTATGTGGACAAACAAAGAAATGGGAAGCTCATACGTCGAGAAAACAAGCAAAGGTGAAAGTTGACGTTTTTTCGGGATTCTGGTCCTGATGGCGAGATGCCAGCTCCGTAATCGTTGCACAGTGTCGACCACCGTCACGAGAAGCAAACACTTACCCTCTGCGCGATTTGGTGACAGAATGGCTCGTAACCGGTTCCAGCACCTCCACACTTGCATCGCAGGTCCCAGAGCTGGAACCAGCGCTGAGACTACGGATCTTAGATGGAATCAGTTAAAGGATTTTTTTGATGCAATTAATGATTATCGGGCCACAGAAGCCAAGCCTTCTAACCGCATATGCGGCGATAAGAGTACGTCGAGGTGGTACAGGTTACGGTCGAGCTGTGTAGAGCTCTGGCTCTCCAATTCGGGCTGGGCCCACATCAGTACTGTAGCCGGAATTTGTACTGTGTACAAGCGACGTGGCCGTTGGCCGACAGTGTCAGCCACTGATACGACAGCGCGCGCTCACGCCGCGCGCGCTATACGAACCCACGTGAAACACGTGTGCGTGCTAAATTATTTGTGATTTGATTTATTTTATTTTATCATACCCTGCCAGGTGGCAGGGTAATTAGCCTTGTGGTCGTAATATTCAGTTGTAATTATAATTTACTGGTGCGGATGAGCCGCCGGCGTAGGGATTGGCATGTATATGTATGTCAACGCTAACTCTTATTGTAAACTAAGTCCCCGTTAAGGGGGAGGTTGACTCTAAAGACTACGAAGTTTTGGCACGCATCCGCGGGCTCTTGAGTTGCCTCCCCCGCTTCCTCTTCCCTTCAAGCGAGCTCGTTGCCTCTGCCGGTACGCCATGTCGCTACGGGCGACCGTATCGGAATTTTCGCGCGAGGCTTTATGCTCCTCTCGGTGACACTCTACCGCATTTGTCTCTTGACGCGCCGCACTGGGCTACTCCCTTGCTGGTATGCTTGCAGAGCGCGCCTTTCCAAATTCCATCTCGACTACGGGCTACACGCTTTGTGTGGCCAGCAAGCATTCTGAAGGTCGGCACTCCTATCCCTATTCGTGCTGCACCACCTTGGCTCTATACTAATAAGTCTTCTTACGAGCTTTATAGGTTGCGCGAGTCCCCACGATAGTCGCAAATGACTCTAACGACGGATTATAACTCCTTATGCACGCCGCTGCAGAGCACGCCATCAGAGCGATTCTGCATAACTACGCCAGTTGGAAGCACGCCACCAGGGCGATTCCGTTCATTCTGACACTATCCATTCGGTCGGATACTATCCAAAACTTGGCCTCAGCCACCTCCGTGGTGATACACCACTGTTTGGAGTATTAATCCTCGGCGTCAGTTGTTGTCCGAGTACTACCCGCTTCCAAAGATCTTCCCCTTTCCTTCAGATATCTCTCACTCTACCTATCCGCGCTTAGCAACGCGTTTCCTGCAAATACTGGTCTCCCGAGGGCCAAGCTCTAATCCGGTTGCTAACCCACAGTACTTAGTTCTACCTTACGCGCTTGTCGACCCCCCTCCCACTGCACCAGGGCAGTGCCATACAGGCTGGATTTCTATTGGCATTCCACACACTACGTGTCACCAGATCGCGAGCCGGAAGGTGGGTGTGAAGTCAAGTGAGCTCACCGCAGTGTAAGTGGCTTCATTATTCGTCTCGAGCTGACATTGCCAGCAGCTGATGATGTTCATCAACAGTTTGGCAGCAGCTTCAACCACGGGACACCCGTACTTCTCAGACTGGCTGAACTATGGTCTCAGACAGACAGATTCATCTGTCCTGACTCGTACTTTGCATTGGTCAAGTCAGCTAAGCTACTTCTTGACCACGGCCGGAAGTTTTCTGGTGTTGTCGAGAGAGCCAGAAAGAATAACACTGTTGAGCACCTTTCAGGACTGCAAATAGCTGGTACCAGTTCCCGCATCACGATCATCATTAATCAGCCTGGCCTGATGGCCGTCATGTGGGTTGACCTAGATAGACGCTAACTCACCAGCTCTCCTTTGACAACCCCTGATGGTGACAACATAAACTGTGAGAGGTGCAGGTACCGTGACGGAAACCCTCACCCGACAAGCATTGAAGTTTCCATGCCAAAAGTATGCGAAAAGTACTGTAGAAGATGCTCTCAGGTCGACAAGCATAGCCACCGTGGTTAGGATGACCTTGGTTTGGAAAAGAAATTTGAGCTTAAATATCGGTCGATGAGAGTCAACACTTCTCTAGTAGCTACTTGCATTATTGACACCAAGAAACGCTAGTTGGGATGCTAACAGGTTCTCATGTTGACCCCGAACAATTTTTTATGTCAATTGACGGATTTGGTTACTGACAGTGCTGTGAACAGGGCTTTGCAGGCTCGTAGAAGGTATGCAGCTGGAATCTCGAATGACGACATCGACTTCGACAGTTCGTTCGGGGTCCATCTAACCCCGGCAAAGCGTAAGCGTCTGTTTTCTGACTGAATACCATCAGATACGAGTTATCAATCTCGCCGTTCTTCCTGCAAGAGTACGAGGAAATCCAAATTTCTATGTTCAGGATGTTCCGAAATATTCGCCGAGAAGTTGATATTTGTCATCTCCAAACTGACAGGGATTGGTTTAGGCAGCATGTCCAGCAGGTCCATGATTTTGAATATGAAGGAATTGAGAAGTAGTGTTGAAAATGTTTGAGTAATTTTGGAATTACATTTTGAATCCCATGTTGGTGATTTGTCCTGGATGACGTCGTGGTTATCACTTCTCAATGTCTACCAAAATTAAAAGATTCAACAGCCCCCAACGGTTCTGTCGGTGTCATAATGCTTGCTTCATTTCGTTGCATCGCGATGGAATACCCCTTTAGAAGATGTATCCGTGTGCTGTCTTCTCTTATGGTGGGCTCCTTGAGAGGATCCTGAAACACAATTACTTTGGAACCTGTCGAGTCCTCTGAGAGGAATCCGAAGCGCAAAGGCGCTCAGCGGGAATCAATCTCGCGGACAGATGCTCTCCGAGTAGCCCGAAGACCGCTGGACTAGCTCGTTGCAGTTAGAAATAGTTGAACAACGTTTTCTACTTGAACGCGAAAGGAGCACAAAGTGCTTGGTAGAGGTACTATACAGCTAAAATCTAATAAAAACCCGAAGGATTAATTTCTTTATTGCAGACATGATTTTGACCTCGTACAGTATGAGGCCAGAGTTGACCTCATGTGTGGTAAAACTCACTGTCCAGTAAACACTGGTAGATCGATTCCATATAGCTACCCTAACTGGAAGCGCACCATTGGAGTGACTATGCTGATTATAATAATATTCACTACCTGACCGCAGCTACTTCTTTGATGTCAATTTCTTGCGCGGAGTACCGTTTCTCCAGGGAGTCTATTTGTCTTCACGCTCTCTCCTTCCAGAGATCTTTTCCTTTGCTTGAGAGGTCTCTCTACTTACCCCAAAGTATGTCTCGAAACGTTGTTTGTACTGCCCAATCTCCTAGAAGGCAAGATATATTCAGTTCACCACCTTGTTGTATCTGATACTAAAGTAGGCGCTGGCACACCTACAGATCCCTCCCCTCCCTTGTCGTGTATAATGGGGTCCTCCCGCATTATAGCCTAGGATCAGCCGTCATCTGCTCCCAGCGAAAGCGATGAACCAGAAGCGTGAAGTAAAGTCGGAACTGTTTTTGCTTGATGATTTCGTCGTCATTCATCGATATTGCAGCCTTTACATACCCAGCTCGGCTTCAGAAAATTCTCTTGTCATTCACAACTTTTTAGCTAGCCATTGCAGCGCGCAAAATTACCGTACACATCCAACCATGCTACTGGAATGCAATACATCAGTTGAACATGAGAATGATGCAGTAAACGCAAGGCACGGCCCCGGCCACGGAGGCCTATCGATATTAGAGAAGGGTCTAAGAGGCCACAAGTCTGAAGCGATACATTGTACTCACGCGGCCATACTATTCTAGTCCATCTATCTGCAGTGAGGCGCAGGGGGCTAGAGCATTCCATTTTTTGTCACATGGTTCAGCACTGTCTAAGGTCAAAGGTTGACCGCATGTGAAGCGAACTGAGCACCGACATATTCGGATGATGAACATGCTACTCATATTTCTCGTTTCGTACCTCACCAACTTCCTGGATATCAAACTTTAGAGTTGCAAACTCCGTCACACTCAACCGCGACTGTGCCAGAAGCCGGCTGAATTGTTCTTCAGGTCAACCCTGTCACAATAGCATATTGCAGGTGCTTCGAGTAGAAACTGTACCTAAAATAAGTTGACGAACGCCTCGTTGACCCATTAATGTTAGCTTGAAATTTTACCTCGGTACTGTATGACGCCAAATGCCCTGTATTTTGCACACCGGGCGGTGAAGTTGAATCAAAACTGCGGAAACCCCTTATTTTTTCAATTACTGCCCCCTCCGTCCAATAATTGCGTACCCCCGCTATACGTGCCATTTAATCGAACCGTTGTAATCAGGGTAGTTGCTGGACGTACTGAGTACCTGTAGAAGCATGTCGACTACTCTGGTTGCACCGACGTCAGGCAGGTTCAGAAAAAGGTTCTTCAGATTGAAGAAACTAAAAATATTGGCTCGTCGGTTAGGCTCCTTCGCCAGTCGGTCACAGCGATATTATCCGGGGTCCCATATGCACGATAGGGACACTGTAAGTGCCGTGAATCAGTTTTCCTGAGAAAAGTAATTTCCCTGCCTTGTTGCCTGAGTACCAACCCAAATCCTCGATATCCATAATTGAGTGTACAACTTTCTTGTATATTCTAACTGGACAGGGAAATATCACGGAAGAACCAAAATGAAAACGTACGTAGAGAAAACTGATGCAATTCTCAAGCTGAAATCATGTTCTAAAACATGTGCGGAAGCAAACCCCCGTTTGCTCTTCTCCGCATGTACGTATAATCACCCTCCCCAAAGGTTGGTGAGTAGACTTCGTTAATTGCCACTGTAACTCGAACAGTCGAATATGGTAAGCCCTGCGGTGCTCGGCAAGAGAGTGTTGTGGAGTCGATGACACTAATATTACGACATAATCTAGATCCGAAGAACACGACAATTGCTCCGAGCGCAGGGAATTTACCTGTGACCCACACCTTGTTTCCCCCCTCCGGAGGTCCTCGTCTAGGCAGAATTGTATATGCGGCCACCTGCGAATTGGCTATTTCATCATCTGGCATTGCCTTGAGTACTTTGATCCTCTTTCTCATAAAATCAGTGATGACTAGATTCCCGAACCTATCGGTAATCATATCCAAACCGCCTTCATTCATAATTTTCTCTCGACGTACGACAGATTCTCCACTTGACGACAGGGATAGAGCAAAAGTGTTTCCAGCATCCGAGAATCCAATTCTAGCAAAGCACATCGCCCCTTTAAACCCTCTTCCCTGTATATTGGCAGCATGTTCTGTGATACCGTTTGTTGACGATTCAATCTCTTCCAAGTCACCTTCCTGACCGGAAGCATTGGCCCGTATTGAATGGAAGACGCATTGCTTTGGATCGGAACGCCCGCGACTGCGATTTGGGTGATCGTACCAAGCTCCCTTCTTCACTAGCAAGAACTTGTCCCGAAAGTGGGGTTGAGTCTCGAGGTTTGTTGAGCAAGACGTGCTTTGCTTTCCGTATCCAGGATTAGGTCCATTATCGACCATAAAGAATCTTTTGTTAGTGTGTAGTTCAATTCCAACGGCGTTCATGAACCCTATGGCGTAAACTCTGATATCCGGGTCGCCTAAAATATTGGCGATCCTTCCATCGTTACTGTCGTACAATACATTTCCATTGAAGTTATGAATATTGTATTCTACTTTGAGGAGTGCAGCTGATAATGGAGTTGCTGGTGCCCCTCCATCACCGTCTCCTTTCTCGCTATGCCCAGCATTCGTCATGCCCCCGTTGATCACATAAAGCTTTCCATCCAAACCCACCACCATTCCATTGACTCCATGGTCATGATTTGAGACTGACAATCCGGTGACGAGATTTTTGGTCACAGAAAGGCAATGTCCATTTGCGTTGGAACGCATTACTTGCACCATTCCGTTCTTCCAACCCCCAGGAACAGATTCTGCGTCTCTGCCTTGCCCGCCAGCCCAATTTAATTTTGATGTTGCAATCTAGAAGTATGCGTCGTTTTCTTCGAACTTTCGAGGCTCGAAAGCAATTCCTAATACCGTTCGATCCCTTCCAAAGTTTTCGCTAGTGCACACATCAGTGACATGGTATCCCTCGTCCACTGTGAGAGCAGTAACTAGCCCCTTGCTGCCAACATAATACCGAAGGTTAGGACCTTGCGCAATCACTGTTGGGCCATCAATACCTTCAAACGGTGTTCCATTCGCGTTTTTGAAACCTTCCAACTCCCGTAAAGCTGCACAGCCGGTTGTGTGCAAAGAACAAAGGTCACGCAAAAACACTATCGCAATCACGACAAACTTTAAATACGTCCGTGAGAGCTTGCCGGTTCCTCTACAGACTTGTTTCATTTCAGAAAAGGGGACTGCCGATGTATTCTAATAGACCACAACAAATCAAGATGTGGAGCGAGAGCGTTGAACGGTGCTTCGAGAGGCGCCGGGTTTGCTCGCGATCATCATACGAAAAGTTTGAGAGACCTGCAGTGGACTAGAGTTGCGCGGGTTACGCACTAGGACCTGGATAGACTGTGTATGGACTTTGTTTCTTTTTGCAGGCCCTTGTGTTCAAAAGTACAGATTCGAGGACCTGCATGCGTGGTCCAAAACTCTTCCAGTAAAAACCTTGCTCTCAATGGGTCTGTGTCAACGGGCCTAACATGTCTTCAACAAGTGGATGTTAGAAAATGGAAATGATAAAAGTTAAACTGTTTGCGTCGTACCCAGGACGTAGGAGGAGACATCTATCCTGGTGTTTCCGGGTTGAGCAGTGCATTACTGTATAGGTATTGTGCCATGCGATGGAGGGTATTCACGAGATTCTTGCAGGAAGGCTTGAACGACTGAAGATGTACCGGCTAGTCAACTAAAACTAGGGGGTTTGAACCAGACTAGATGTGTTCAGAGTAGGACCGCCTCAAACACGTTGCATTTCTTGAAGGGTCTGATCCGCTACGAAGTACAGTACTGCTCGTATTGCGAGGTATACCTATGCGAACTTGATCTCTACAGCAATATCATTTTTTAGAGGAATGTTTCCTAAAATAGAAAAATGCCTCCCGTCATACTTCGAGCGGTTCACATGATACCGAAACGCCGTACAGACCATTTCTCTAGCTAGCTCCATAGGTTCTCTGGGTTTCTCCAACATTTCTCATTCGGAAGCAACATCTCGGATTCGGAGCGCAGCAGGTCTTCTTTTGAATGCTGTAAACAAGGAATATTCTTTCCCTCCTCATGTACAGTACAGTACAGTACTACCAGGCTTACTGTCGGAATATTAGGGTTTCTGCATGGTAACAAAGAATAACCTCGAGACGGGTACGTTACAGCGTAAACTACAGTATACCCGAAAGATTTCGTGAGGAAACGTGTCAGTACAAAGGTCATTTGAATAAATTTTGTTGGCCTGGTGAAATGAGCATTGTACAGTAGTACCTGTATCAGAGTAGCAAATACAACAAAATTGTTCATACTGTATTATGAGATGATTCGGACAAGGTTGCACCATAGATCTTCGGTCACGCCGTGATCCCGGGGTTGGGAAGATTTATCGGGCACCGCGCCTGTCAAGTTAGCTTGGTCGCCCACAGTTTAACTCGTAGCAAGTATGAACGAAGAACCGACTTGGTGGAGCACTGCTGAACTTTTTGTGCACAAAACCGCAAATCGTGGCGACAATCAAACGCCTTTGAAACTTCGTTTGCTATTCGAATTTTTCAGGCAGAATGCCATGCAGTATGCTGTACTAAGGGTTTCAATGAGTGATGGGCGTGCCGCTCTCGAAGGCACATATAGCCACGATGAGCTATTCAGTAGCTATGGCCATCGTCGTTCCTCTGAGGAATTGTCTGCAAAATTCCGCGCCAACATAGAAACAGCAGAAGGCTCTCTCCTTTCAGTAACCGCTGAAAGTTGTTTTCCCCATGACATAAAGCTTGTTGTTTTGGGAGATGGAGAAGTAACGGATGTTGTGATTCCAGTGAAGGCGGCAATTAGTGCTGAGAAATTTGTGAACAGAGTGATGTTGTATCTGACTGATGTCAATTTACGACTCCGTTCCGAGGAGCTGTGTATGTGCAAAGAGGTCACGCAACGAGACAAATTGCAAGCGGATGTTGAAGCGAGAATGAGGTCAAAAATTAACGAAGATCAGAAGATTATCAACGGATTGCGTCTGTTGATGAATGAGAAGCGTTTACATTGGGCATGAGCAACCAGCATCATTCCCCATTAATTCTTATAGAGGAGCACTGAACAAAGACGCTACGACAGTGTTGCAGAGCGCTCTGTGCTTCGGCTATGGGCGCAAGAGAAGTACTATTCGCAAGTCCAGCGTTTGAGTCAGTTGCCAGACGTCCACGTAGCCCAGCCAGTAGATCGAGACTTCGGTGTGGCCCAGAAGCAAGCTGGAGAGCACCAAGAAGTTCACTGATTGCTCTCTTGGAAAGTACAGATGTTGCTTCTGGGTAAAGCTCGAGTACGCGTGCTGCTTCGTACGTGACAACAATCCAGTATCGCCGCGGGAGTCCACCACCGACAAGTCGTCGGGCTGACTCCACAAACCTGGATATGTGCTCAGCACAACTTGTAGTACCTCCTTCGCTTCTAGCTGTTGCTATGCTCAGGAGAGAACTTTGCATACTGCCATATATGCGCAAGTAGTCAAATGACTCTCGCATCTCTTCATCGCCAGCATTTCTTATGGCAGAAACAACGCATTCCAACGACCTTGCTCCCTTGGAATCAGCTCCCTCTCGCTCTGCTCTACTCAATGAAAGCTCAGCTACATGCTGAGCACGTTTAAGCAATCCTTCACGGGCAAACCAAGACATGGCGCCGCCAAGATTCTGCTGACTCAGACACTCAGCCCCAAGTCTCTCGCATATAGTTCTCGCAGTACGATGGTAACGCTTTCGCCTGCATACATGCAATACCTTTTCTGCTGTCGGATCGCTGGGAGTCTCGAATGGCACTCGCGACAGCATGTCCAGCAAAAATGCTGGGCCCTGCGACGGACAGGCGGTATAATAATCCACTGCAATACGCCAGCACCCACGATACCGCTCGAGTCCTCTTGCGTACGCTTTGAAATAAAACTCTCGCATGCCGACTGGACGAGCCCCAACTGACGCCTTGTCCACAGATATGTCTTCAATGAGCCCTGACTTGACCAATAAGTCGCACAGATGAGCAGAAAACCAACTTGATGGCAAATTTATATCCATTCGCACAATAGAATTACTCAAGTTGCCGAGAGCAGCCTCTACAAGCGCACCACCCGCAATCTTATCCGGTGCCTTGTACGATGCGGAAGCGGAGGCACATGAGTTAGCGACAAGCGTCGCTCCGCCACGAAGGTGACCGCCAACAATATGTCCATACTGGCCGTACGTCGCGCAGGCAACTAACATCTCTTCCCAACTGGAGCATGCTTCTGCAATCTGCTCCGCATTTCCACCGAGCAATCCCAACAATAAACGCGCACCTTCATTGTTTTCCAGCTCCTCAGCCTCAGACCACATACGGCAACTGGCTTGCCATTCCTCCCAGGAACCATCAGTACGTGATGATATATTCAGATCCGGAGCGCAGTCGATAATGCGTCGTACGATGGAGACTATGGAATCAGGGTCCCCGACGGTACCCATATCGCCTCGCGCAGACTGCGCCAGAATCTTATCCCTTGTTTGAAACGAGTTTCCCTCATCCAACTGGTCTTCCCTCTTGCCGATGGAGAACAACTCGCGAACTTTGTCGACCTCTCCAACAATCGCTAGCTTTATGAGTAATCTCCAAAACTGCTGGTTGTCATCTACAAGCTGTTCTCCCTCAAAGCTGCGGACTGATTTGGTCATATCATTTTGAGCAGTAGGATAGTTGACAAGATACCACTCCGCGAGAAACTCAGAGACATGGCGGGCCTCCGTCGCAGAGTCAGTTAGATAGACTGTTTCAATAAAGTGCCAGACATTGTGCGCATCGCTGAGTGCACGGATGGTGTTTGCATTGTCAGGCTGGTTGAGACTCTCTCGGCAGTCAAGCATGATGGCGCGATAGCGGGCACTCTTCTCAGGTGGGGGCGTGGAACGATCAATGAACATGAGATGCCCTGCAAAAAAGACATTGAGAAATGGAGAAGGGAGGGGAGGGTAGGTTTCAACATTGCAGCTGGGTGCTTGACCACGACTCACCAACAAGCGCTCACCTGGAGCCCAGGAAAGACTGGTTGGGACCGGTGACATTGATACTATGCGAAAAGAGTTGCCCACCGAACCCCAGCCTCCAAAAGAATGAAGATCAACTTAGCGACCGTGCTCAGCAGTGCTCAACTGAAGTGCAGTTAGAAGGGATGAATAGATTGACAGCGGCGAAAACTGTGCGCGTGAGATTTGCGGTTTACTAACGCTACTCAAGAGCTCTGGTGTGAGGGAGAAAGATAGGGGCGGAACGTGAGAGCACATGACCCGAAGGAATTTTTGAATGACCATTTAACAGACAGGATTTCGCTTGATCCCAAAAAGCCCCCGATTATTGCATGTGACCATGGGCGAGCGAATCTAGTTCAGTTAGTGTTCTCCTCTACGCTTGCTCACCCCTCTTCTGCCCGCACCGCAGTGCTCGGAGCTCTCGATGACCTCGTCATCGTCCTCTATTCAATTGTTTGCAGCGAAGCTCATGCCCCTCAATCCGTCGTGACTTAGTACTCTCGGTCCGTTGCCGCCTGCAATGTACCGCACACCGTCAGCATCCCGCGTTTTCTTTCGCTTTTCACCTGGCACGCCTCGTCCTATCCGCCACCAACACACAACCTCATTCAATCCTCTTTTTCTTCAGGTTTGGGCAGCCAACACCAACCTTGGTAAAACCGTTTTGTCCGCAGCTCTTCTGCGCAGTACTCCAGCCGCCTCGCTTTTCCTCAAGCCGGTGCAATCTGGATATCCAGCGGACGATGATAGCACATTTGTGCATACTCACGCTCCTAAAACGCGTGCCGTGACTCTCCAGACCCTCGAAGCTCCTCTCAGCCCGCATCTAGCCGCTCAACTAGAAGGCACGGAGCCCCTTGCGGATGAATCGCTATGTGATCAAACAGCGCAGCTTATCGCTGATTTTGTACATGAGAGTCACAGCAAGGAGGTATTGGCTTTGGTGGAGACGGCAGGTGGTGTGCTTTCGCCTGCACCATCTGGTAGTCTGCAAGCAGATGTCTACCGCCCTCTCAGAATGCCCGCCCTGCTTGTGGGGGACGGTATGCTGGGAGGCGTTTCAGCGACTCTAGCCGCGTATGAGGCCTTGCGCATTAGAGGTTACGATGTGCCTGCGGTGGTGTTTTTTAAACAAGAAGGCGGCCTGTATGAGAATGAGTCTGTCGTGCAGGCGCACGTGGACGGAAAAGCAACGTCAGTGTTTCAGGCCCCGGAGCTGCCGTCACGGGACGTACCACTTGACGAGTACTTTTCCACACCGGAGGTAGAGACCTTCTTTAGTAATCTACGCAAACACCTAGAGAGTGCAGAACGCGCGCGGTTGGCAATGCTGCGGGAGCTGCATACAGAGTCGCGACGCGTGTTCTGGTACCCGTTTACGCAGCATGCTCAGCTAGAGGACGTGACGGTAATCGACTCTGCGCATGGAGACTTGTTCACTTGCTTCTCGCCGCAGCAGGGTATGCACACCCAGGTGGATGGCATCGGCAGTTGGTGGACAAACGGTAGCGGGCATGGCGACCCGCGCCTTGCCAAGGCGATCGGCGGTGCCGTGGGGCGTTATGGGCACGTCATGTTTGCTGAGGCAACGCATGACCCGGCTTACCAACTCGCCAAAGGAATTCTGCAGGGGCCAGCGAAAAGGTGGGGCGCGCGAGTGTTCTACTCGGATGACGGGTCAACGGCAGTGGAGGTGGCGCTAAAGATGGCGTTTCGCAAGCGGCGAGAGGATTATCCCGAGCGAGCTGGGCTACCGGTTCGCATTGTGGCGCTGGACGGGTGCTACCATGGAGACACACTGGGAGTGATGGATTGCGCGCCTTCGAGCGACTTCAATGTTGGTCAGACTCCGTGGTATACAGCAAGAGGAGTGTTCTTCGAGCCACCGACGGCGGGCATTGTGGATGGTGTGTGGCGCGTGCGCATGCCAGAGTGGACAGAATGCGACGACGTAACTTTTCGCAACAAAGAGGAACTGTTTGATGTTGGGCGAGAACATGATGCGTACGAAGCACTGATAGCACGACGGCTAGACTCGTCACTTGAGGCCGATATGGAGCTTGGAGCGCTTGTTCTCGAGCCGGTGCTGCAGGGTGCAGGGGGAATGCGTCTAATAGACCCTGCCTTCCAGCGGACGTTGATACGCGCATGCCGCACGCGCGGAATCCCCGTGGTATTCGACGAAGTGTTCACCGGAGTATGGCGACTCGGGACGGAGAGCGGGGAATGTCTACTCGGAGAGAGCCCGGACATCGCGACGTACGGCAAGCTGCTGACAGGTGGGACTGTCCCACTTGCCATGACGGTTGCCAGTGAGGCAGTATTCAATGCATTCTCGTCGGGCGGCAAGACAGGGGCTCTACTGCACGGACATTCGTATACAGCGCACGCGGCGGGATGCGCGGCAGGTGTGGAGAGCCTTCGCATCTATGCGGACCTGCCTGCGCATCACGAATACTGGAATGCAGGGGTCGTGCGTGAGTTGAGCTGCGTGGGAGGGGTGCACGAGGTGACGGCTATAGGGACGGTGCTGGCGGTGCGAGTCGGAGAGGGGGGTTACGCGGCGACGGGGGCGGCAGAGGTAGTGAAGGGGCTGGAGAGAGTGGGGATATTTGCGCGTCCGTTGGGGAATGTTGTGTACGTGATGTGCGCGCCGGTGACGAGGAAGGAGGTGTGCGATGAGATTCTAAGCAAGGTGCTGAATGTTGTGGCGGATGTCGTGGGGGGAGAGGATCAACGGGGGGCTGTGCCACTCTAGTAACCGTACGTTGTGGGAGGGGGTTTGAACGAGGGTGGCCGGGGTCGACAATTGGATTCCAGATGTGCAGCCAAGGCAGGGTTACAGTAGGGAAGCCCAATTTGTAATTTGACTCACTTGAGACGATGTGGATCAGCAGACCTAACTTGCAATGCAATCTGATGTGACATCCTCTTTTTCTCTGTTTTTGAGTCGTACATACAGTATGGTACTGATGTCCAGAGTTGGGGGGGTGTGGATCAACCAATTGAGTGATTACATCGTCATTCGATGTGTATCTGGCTTGCAATGGCCGTATGTAACAGGTGATCGCCATCCCTCTGATCATCTAGCTTTCTAAGTCCTGCCGGGTCTTCGACAGGTTTCTACTGCAGGGTTCTCTGCGTTGCCCTGTCGCAACCATGTGGGACTCCGATGTCTTGATGTGGAAAACCTGGCTTTCTGCTTATGACGACGCCATCCGCGCAGCCGCGCGGGAACCAAATAAATCCGATCTGTGTGAACTGGACACTTTTCTCTGGTCCGAGCTCCCCCCCGTCGTCCTCGAGCGAAATCCGCCGCACCTTCTTCACGAGGAATATGAGCGCATAGTGCGTTGGAAACTCACGCGCGGCAAGCCGCGACCGCGCTTGATTGGCTTTGCAAAGGCTCTATCTGCAGCTGAGGTGCGAGAGGCATCAGAGGCAGCGTTTGCAGCGTTGGACAAAGCAACCGAGGCAAAGTTTGCTCCTGACAAAGTTCGCACGGCTGTGCAAGCGTTGGTAAAGCTGAAGGGATGTGGCCCAGCGACCGCATCTGCTATTCTGGCTGCTGTGCAGCCGGAAGTGCCGTTGATGTCGGATGAACTTTTGGACGCTGCGTTGGGGACCGACAATAGGAAGTACACACTTGTTGTATGTCGCCCACGTTTATCACCAGGATCTCCTCGTTGACGGTTCTTTGTGCTGACGATTCTGACAACTGTTTATTAATCCCACACTGTGATTTCTTGCTTGCGCAAGCAGGCTTACATGGGGCTGTACAAGACCGTCAGGGCAAAGGCAGAGGAGCTATCCTCTGCAGACCCCAGTCACGACTGGACTCCTCGCGATGTCGAGTGGGCGACATTTGCTTCTGTTCACACCTCGGAAATTGCGGGTAAAGCCGGCTCGCGAAGTGCTGCCACCCTTCCTTTTGGCGGACCATCGGTGCCTCCGCAGCAGAGTCACGAGCGTGCTGTAGACGTGGCCTCTCCCACGCGAAACACGAAGAAAAAAGCTTCCACTAATGGCGCCAAGAAGGGCCGATTCCCCCAAACCGCCGATGCAAGTGTCGCAAAGAGTAAATCTGGGTCGAAGAGAGCGCGGAAAATTGACACAAAGTCTCATCTGGGTGACGACTCGGGCGAGAAGAATCAGGGCGAAGAAGAAACAGAAGTCGAGCCGAAGGTGAAGAAAACGCGAGGGACGCGTCGTGATTCGAAGAAAAGGACCAGTCCGTCTGCCAACACTTCGAGTCCCTTGATGACCAGGGCGCGGACTACACGTGCATCGCAGGCATCGCCAACTGGCTAAATTTAGTTCTTTTCTATCATAGAATGCCCTTCCCAAATGCATTGGCCGTATTGCTCTTCGTGAAAATCTCATTTTCTTCATCAATTGCCTTCGCCGTGCATCTGGGCAACGCAAAGAGGCCCCGGAAAGCACGGCCGTCTAGAACTGTTAGTGACCCTTTGACATTCATGCGAATTAGGTCGTCTATCTCCCCCTCGTGCGGCATTGATTTTAGCGAGTCCGATGCAACAGCCATTCCAAGCGGCGACCCGTATGTTGGTACAAAGACCTGGTACGGAAAAACATTTTCAAACACTGCCGCTAACGTCTTGCAAACTCGCGGCATCAAACGCGGGCTTTCAACCAGAGACGCTGGGCCGACTTGTATTGACAGCGTCCCACCCGGCGCCAAGCGCTCGGCAAGCACGCGAAAGAACTCGGCCGTGAACAACCCCAAGCTCGGACTATCTTCCATCGGATCGGTCAGATCGCAAATAATAACATCATACCGTTCCTTCGTCTCTGCCACATAGTTCAACGCATCCCCAATAATGAGCTCACACCTTGGGTCCTCAAAGGCTCCTCTGGCGATCGCCGGTAGAAACTCACGACACGCCTTCACCACAACCTCATCAATATCCACCACCACCACTGACGCAATGCACTTCCACCTCAGCAGCTCCCTTGCCACGCCCCCATCTCCCCCCCCTAGTACAAGCACGCGCTGTGGGCGGCCGTGAGCAACGCATGGCACGTGCACCAGCGGCTCGTGGTAGAAGGGCTCGTCGCCCTCAGCAGTCTGAATTTTGCCGTCCAGGAAAAGAGCACGACCGTATGCGCCCGTATCCGCAACAGTGACGGACTGGTACGCACTCCGAGCAGAGTAGAGGAGCTCGCGAACGCCGTGATGGTAGGCGTCGTTTGGAGTGAGGTACTCGACAAACCACATGTCTGGTGGATCAGAAGAGGAATTGGGCGCAGATAAAGGTTGGATTGAATTTGGAGACGATTTCATCGAGACTTCTCGAGGAGAGATGGGGTTTGTACGTCCTGAAAGTTGCGAGGAAGGCGGTGATGGATTGGAATGTAAACATTGGCAATCCGACAGACCATTGTTCTTCATTGCGAATTGGTTTGATGTCGCGAACACAGTCCGGCAAATACGAGGCCACAATTGCGGTGATGTGCCTGCGAGTTGACGATGAAAAAGGACTGGCGGGGGCACGAGGAAGGCAGCCATGGGGTAGCCGGGACGTTGACCAAGACCAGAAACGAAAACTGAGTATGGATCACCACAGTAAAGGGCAATAAAGAGCAGCATACGAAAACCTTAAACCAGATCTCTAGAGGTGAGTTGCCTGAGCGAACCACGCGCTGCCATTGGGTAACAAGATATGACGGAATAGAGCAAGTATAAGGAAAAAGTCTGCCACGTAATACATGTATATGACCGAAAAGTTGCATCGCGAAAATATTGGAACATTTGGGCGCCGGCGGCAAATTATTAGAACCCGTCCTGAGCCCCGACTCCAAAGCCTAATCCGGTTCGAGTGACCTTATTCTCGTTGGGCCGCGTGCACGATCTTCATCCCATAGCATCTTCCGTTTTGTTCATTTGCCTTCTTCTCTTCGTCGTCCAAGCCGCTTCACCCAAGTCCCAGACACAGTGTGCGACAATGGGAAAATTGTAAGTTTTGTTTTGCGCTCATTTCATTGCCCTCCCTTCCGTGCGGCGCTCGCTGTCGGCGGCAGCACCTTTCTCTCCGACGGGTGAAATGTTGGAAGGCGAAGGCAGGCCTGTTTCGCAGCAACGGAGCAGCATCGGAGTCAGCACAAATTACGCCCATCCTTGCCAACATGCTGGCGCATTATCATGAGTTTTTCCATCCGTGCAAAAAGTGAAGAGAATGCTAACGTTTTCTCTGTTTGTCATGCCTCTCGGCACGCGAATCCCCTTCTCCAAAATTTTCATTGCGAACGTGTAGTTTGAAGCCCGGAAAGATCGTGATCCTCTTGAATGGCAAGTATGCCGGGAAGAAGGCCGTCATTCTTCAAAACCAAGACGGCGGAACAAACAAGCATTCGTACGGTCATTGCATTGTCGCTGGCATCGAGAAATACCCTCGTCGTGTGAAAAAATCGATGTCAAAGAAGAAGATTGCGCTGCGCTCGGAGCTGTCCGCCTTTGTCAAGGTAGTCAACTACAATCATCTCATGCCAACCCGTTACGCACTCGACCTTGGAGACGAGGTCAAAAGCAAGGTTGATGTCGCCGCATTCTCATCACCGGGTGCCAACGCTGAGCGGCCAGAGGCTCGTACAGAGTCGCGGGCGGTTGTTAAGAAAGAATTGCAGCAGCGTTACTATGCAGGCAAGAACAAGTGGTTTTTCACACCGCTGCGATTCTAAGCCATGCATGTAGGGAAAAAGGGCGCATGCGCTACAAATCTTGGAAGAAGGGCTTCACTTTTGCGGGCGACATTGAAAAAGTAAACGTCATTTCCAATCTCCTACAATCTGGTTTGTTCGAGTGCCTGAATGTGCTGACGGACCGGAACTGTTTGTTTTGCGCGCAAGACCGGTATCATCTTGTGAACAAAACTTTACTAGACATGTTTGAGCTTACGTCTTCTTACCCCTGGCGCAAACTCGACTCTCGGCGGGCGTATTATTTCAGCTAAGCCGCGCACTGCAGCGATTTTCTGCGGAGATTGTACTTCAGATAGACCATTAAAAAGAGCCTTCACGGCGTTGCTCAGTGATCGCGGTCCGTGCAATTTCGCGCCAATATCTTTCAAGCCAAAGAGCTGAAATATAGCCAGAAAGTTGTTGTTCGCCGAGATGCCTGTTCCGCGCGGAGCTGGCCTTATCGTAACGCGCGACTTAACATAACTGCCCGTAACGCGGTGAAAGATAGTCCTGCCTTGATGCAGATCAATGTGGAGAAGGTTCCTCTTAGCATCCCTGCAAGCACGCTCCACAGCATGCTGCGGTGTGTCTGATTTGCCCTCGCCGTATCCGGCTGTTCCGTTTCGGTTTCCGACAACGACTAGCGCTCGCATACTCATGGTTGTACCTCCTTTCACAACTTTGTTCACGCGCCCAACCTCCAGCAGAGCAGTGTCAAAACCTGTCAGCACAGTTTCCATCGACGTCATATTCTCCATATATGCTTTACGTCGTGCGAGTTCTACCTCCGACACCGGACGCAGCTCCTTCAGCACATCATCCTGTGCTTTCACCTCAATAGTAGCAGTCGGATCCCGAGGCTGGCGATCCTCCTCCAGCTGCAGCATCTTTTGACGCTGCGCCTTTCGATCGCGCCTGTCAAACAACTTCCCCGCAGTGTCAAGCATGGCCTCATCCGGCGGCTTGATCTGTAGCATAACCAAAGTGCCCTCAATAGTATCGCGTAACAAATTGGCGCGCAGGAGCTCTTTATACCCTAGAGCTTCAGGCGGAAATGAAATAATGTTGCGATTGATGCGATCCGCAAGCTCGTCCACTGTGCAAGGGCGACCAGCTTTGTCCAAGGCTTGTTTGATTAAATCATAAGACTCTACAACATCTTGTTCGACAGTGACGAGAATCTCGGGGGATGTGAGCCCCTTTCGAGCTCTCTCTTCGATGGCTTCCCGTAACATGCCGGCTAATTTCGATAGCTTTGCTAGATCTCTGCCAGCTGCTTCATTGTCACCGGCACCATCGCTTGCGGTTGGAGAGGCAACTTGGTTCTTTGACGTCGTGCACAAATGCTGGATGTGGAGAAATGCTGATCTGAAATGTAGATCCTGGCTCCGTAGGAGATGACTGCAACGAAATGGCACTTGTCGCAACATGCCAGTCGCGCAGAGAAAGGCAAATCGAGGGCGATTCACGCTGCTTTCCTTCTGCTTGTTCCACAGATGCAAAGTACTCTCGCTTTTCTGCTCAACCCAACTGCCCAAACAGCTGAACAGCTGAAAACTTTCTGATGACGATGCTCGTAAAGTATCTTCGATGCCTCCCGACAAACAAAATCTTCTTTTCGATAACACACTCACATAGTACGGACTGCAGGACGGTTTCTGTATATTCGATACAGTACTGTGGATACAAGAGTAGTTCGGATCAAAAAAAAAAGAACTCAAATATGTCCATTGAAACTGGAACGCACCAATCACCTTTTATTATGATTTTCCAAAGCAGGACAATTAAGCCAGTCGTACAGCACAGTATCTCTGGTCAGCTACAGCCAAATCTTCCCAGGGTCCACTATGTGTGAAGCAGTCATCTCGACACTAATACAGCATAGCCAAATAGTTACTCCTCCCTCGTTGTGTTTATTTTCGGAGGTCATTTAAATCCACTGGTCCAACCATTCCCCGTTTCTTTCGTTTTAAGAAGTTATGCCCAGCTATGCCCCAGACAAATGGCAATTGTGACGGACGTCAAAGTAATTTTACGGAACTAGCATCTCCTGTCTGTTCACGAATTAGTTGTACTCGGAAGACTTGTAAAGTAAAATGATTTTCACAGCTTACCTCTTCAGACCCCCTCCAACCTGCGCTAACAACCATTCAGAATGCAGAAAACAGACGAGAGGACTTTTGACATGATTTCTACTGGGTGTGTATCTGCTTGGCGAATATAAATGAGTGATATCGAAGAAGTAAAAAGGTCTGCGTCTAAATCAGTTCGAACGAGAGCTCCACTTGAGTAAAAGTTGCGGAATCCGCGATTTTGCAACAACCTCAGGGGGCATCTATGCTTCGTAGATGATGGCGCTTCCCTGAAATTGCTACTAGTGACATTCCAGGTCTGTTCGTCGTGTAGATCATTGATGCCCGTTAAAGGTCAAGCTTCTTTTAGAAAAGCATTCTGTCCTACTTCGGATTGAGACTGAGATCTCGCTTTCTGTGCAGAAAAGCCGACTCCCTCGTTTTGCAAAGAATAGGTCTTTTGTATAACTGAATTTTCACTGGTCTGACGACAATCTGACAATATGTGAAACTAGAAGCAACTGAAAGTCGTATCTCATGAGCTCTGCTCAGCCTTACAGCCGTAAACTGGGGTTTGAGTTGTCGGCGACAATCATATACGCATTGACAGCGAGGACAGTGATGATTGCACTGCGGTGGTCCAATACTCTTGACTTCGTCGACAACATAGGATAGGCATGCACAGCGCTAGTCGGTAGCTCCTTTCGAACTGTTTCAAGACATCAAGTAACATTGACCGTAAGACCACGTAACGAAATGCTCTTGCTGTATGTTGAGGTCATTGATAAGGACTCCTTCATTTTTGGTTCCCGACAACAACCCAAAACTCTGCTACTGTCATTTTTATCGCAGCAGTTCATCAGAGAATGATGGTTCGGAGATTGACTTTTATGATGGTCACATGACACAGTTTGCAACTGCGGAGTGAAGCTTCTTGTGTGTACCGTATCGGTCGGACGACGTCGCTACTGCGTGAATATGACGAGGTTTTCTGGATTGGAATCACAGACCAACCTCATGCTCGCTACTGTAGTTAGTGTCTGGGTTTTAATAGGCTACTAGGTAAATGCGCCATCAGTCTTCGATCTTTGGAAATCGGTAAATTGAGACCACTCATTTTTTTTCCTATCCGACAGGGCTTTTTCTCGCGGACGTTCTCTTTGATCGAGTTCCATTTTGAGTAGAAGTGCTAGTCGTCAACTTCTCCGTCGAACGCACGAGCAATTCTTTAGGATCGAAGGATTCAAGATTTCGGATTGGTGTGGTGAAAGGCTAAATTCTGTCCCGGGCGTCAAGAAGGTTGTGTCGTGGTCCGTGAAAAACGTCAGTAGAGTGCGCTCAACGAAACCGAAGAAGACTGAGCATGGCGTTTCTGTTTCAGTCTTCATCTCCACTACTTTTGCTCATTCCGCAGAAGGACACACCACAAATATGTGTACTGCGTATGGGCGCAGATACGAAAGGATTTGGCAAACCCTCTGAGAAGTCTACTCGGTCACCGTCTCAAGGAGAACTGAGGCGCAAGGCTGCCTCGGAGCGCTACGATAAGATGGCCGCAACTGGCATGCCGGAGTACACTGTGTGGATGCGCTTGAAGGAGGTTGCAGATGCTCCACCTGGGGATGATGGGGAGCCTGAGACAATGCCATGGCTCCCTGTAGGGTGCCTCGCAGTTCCTAGAAGTAGTCAGGTGTCAAAGGCTATCTTCGATGCTGAAGAGGACCTCATGCAAGGGGCAATTAGACTATATCCAAATTTGCAGAATCAGCCGCGGGACAATATTGATTTCGGGTACCAGCTTCGTCAATTTGACGACGAGGAAATTAGAATTGCGGAGAGAGAAACTGATGAGGGTTTTCAGGGTGTGATGAGAAAGTGGTTTCGCAATTTGCAAAACCCAATGAATACGAACAAGTAAAGTAGACGATGTGTTACAATGTTATTATCAACACGATGAAAAAAATACAACGGTACCGCAAATAGAAATGTCTTGTGTGAAGTACGTAAACAATTTTGCCCAAGGTACAACAACAGTGAGAAGTCATGACTCAAAAAAGGAGTCAGATGCTATCACAACCGGAAGCTTACCCTTGCCGTGGCTAGTCCCCTTTTCTGTAGCCGGAACCCTCAGTTCCGCCTCCAAGTCCTGCCGAATTCGACAGGAACTGAGCAAAGTTCGTGGGGGAATAACGACTATCTGCATGTACTTATTTACATTCTCATACCGAGAGAATGGAAGAGCTCGACCGTCTTCTAAAAACAGTCTGACCCACGGAACCCGCTGCCGTCCAGAAACAAGCGGAATGATTTTTGCTCTCACGACCGTCTCTGACCCTCGAAATGCACACAACCTGCCTCTCCGTCTCCCAACCACCAACCATAGAGTAGGGTCAGCGTCGATCTCGTACTGCAGTAGTTCCGCTGATGGATAGTCTTCCGGCAAAGCACCTGCTGCGCGATGAAAGCCTCCATGTAGCCCAATTCGTACTGCGAAGCGAAGGTCAATGACTTTTCCGCATTCTCCGATGTTCTGTACAGATCTCTCAACGTAATATTGGCCATGCCTTCGTCTCAGAGCCTCAATGCAAATTCTTTGCTCAATACTCATGGTATTGGGGAGCCCTTCTATCTGAAATTTCATGACCAGCGTTGCCAATGCCCGTTCCTCATGAACAGTCGTGCTTGAAACTAATGGAACGGCCGATGCCTCTTGCTTCTCGACGCCTGGTGTATCAAGATCGACCACATCTTCTGCAACCTTTAGATCTGCAAGCTTCTTGTCCTCGTCATCCGTACACAACTCTTCGTCCTTACTGGCAGCTTCGACTAAGCGTATATCCTCCACGTCAGTAACCAATTCCGGTTTTGGAAGCTCTAGTCCATTCGCAGGCAGCGCGCTATCACCTACATACTCCGACCGTACTGGGGGGTCATCTCTTGATTCAAGGTTCGTGTTACTTTCCGTAGACACTGGGGTTTCGGATACTATTTCTGGTTCAAGAACTTCATTCTTCAGTTGTCCGATATTAGACCACTCCGATAGATCATCGATACTTTCGGCAATTTCTGAATTGTGAGCTCGGGCGCGAGAAAGTCTCTTGGAAATGGCATCTTTTGCAAATGCTGCCGTTCCTCCATCTTTCACATAGTTTTCACGAGTATTCAATCTCTCCTCTCTAAGAAAAATGTCAAATACTGCTGTGAAAATACTCGCGCTGCCAAGCACACATGGCAGTAAATCCAAATGGGCCGGCGGCTCGTCTGGTCGCAGCTCAAAAGATTTAGGCATCTGAAGCTCAACACTTTTTAGAATAATGTTATCCTCACTTCTTGTCTTGCTTTCAATTGCGCATAGAAGCGAGCCGCCGTCCACAAGTGTTGTTCCATCGAGCGCTATTGCGCTTGAAACATCTTCTGCAGCCCACTCGGCATTAAAGTCGATATGAGCAGATATTGCCATGGGTAATACAAAGTTCAGAATCTGCTCAGAAGTGCAGATAAACTGTCGCTGGGATATACTGTTTTTCTCGTGACAAGTTAATTCAATTCTCAACGTAGCTTTGCGTCCGTTCAGATCTTGTGTTCGAAGCTGGTCACAATCCTCGAACAAAAAGACATTTAACTTCAAGCAGAAGGTTTCCCCAACCTGCAGATCTTTGTTCATTGTGATTTCACGGATTCCATTAGTTCGCTCAAACGTTTCGACAACGGTAGAAGCATGTCTTTGCGTTTCTTCACTGCTGCGCACAGCCTGTATTTCTGATGGATCAGCTAACCTGACAAACTCGGATTTAGGGTCTGCATCAGCACGGTCACCACAGGTGATAGAACATAACAGCGTGGCGCCTCTACGGATGCCGTACTTTCCCGATGTGACATAGGCCTCGATGCTCTGCTCTGACCGTGGAGCCAAATACAGCTGTCGATGCGGCTCAACTGAAACAAACGCGGAAGGAGTCCTGCTGGAGGCGTAGAAGGTTGGAAATTTCAAATCTCCATTGCCGTACTCCGGCTGCAAGGATGGGGGGGCCGCCAAAGCTGCTGCTCTAGAAGACACACTTCCTCTTGTCGTGACAACAGGGATAGCCGATGTTCTGTTCGTAATTTGTACCAACTTGAGATTTCCAATAAACAAAGCTATGAGAGCCACTTTGTAGCGTCCAGGCAACGGGATCTCGCTAGATTGCACTAGTATCGAGTTCAGACCTGGTCTAATCACAGCAGCGCCCTTGCTCCGTAGAACTAGTACTCCATATTGGTCTGAGATGTGGTTATGATGTGAGACTGACACACTATCGACGACAGTTGCGGATTTCCTTTCCAATTGCCGCAAACCTGCTTCTTGCGGACTTTCAAGACCCTCCAAGCTCTCCTTGTCTTGAAGAGCGGAAGCTTGCCTTGTTGACGCCATTTTAGTTGTACATCGACACTCTAGCATAACGGAATGCAAATTCACGTCAGCGGGTATATCAGACTTGATCTGAACAATAGCCTCTCCAGGGTTTCCCTCTAGCCACATATTCGTATTTGGGAGCACCGATATATCAAAAAGTTTATCAGCTCTGTACTTCATAACGCGCGGGAGCCGCCCTGCTGCTATGGTTGCCTCTGTCACCCAATACATAGCGTCTTTCTGCAACGCATTTTCGTCGTCACCACACAAATTTTGCTTACGCCACGCTTTCCTCGCTGATCTGCTCATGTATAACATCGCCAAACAACTCACTAAATATTCTTGTACGTGGTCAAGTTCCTTTTCCGCTTGAGAGAGATCGATTCGCTGTCTTCTGTGCAAGTCATCCCATCCATTATCATTCGCAAACCGAGAACATTGCGCACTTAGCAGTGGTTCAGCTGCCATAAAATTATCATTCCGTAAACACACTCTCCCAGCATCACCGTCTAAGGCAGCAGCGCCACGTGCACGACCGCCCATCTCGTACAAACTCGCTGCTGCGTTTGCAATCTCTGAATATAAAACTTCTGCCTTTCTCGGGTCTGTCAAGGCACTATGTAATCGCTCGTTCGAGGTCGATTTCGCTTCCTCTGCAATATCGCTTAAATCGCGATCGTTGAGAGGATCTTGTGGAGCAAAACACCCTGGCAAAGCTACATGAGCCAAGCCTTGAAAAGCTTTTAATGCGTGAACATGGAATCCAGCAATCAAGCGAGCTGTATGCCTTTCGCGGGCTGTTCCAAGTTGCACAGATCCAGACTCATCTGCCTCCGTGGGTGAGGGAATAGCTGGAGTTAGAGACGAAGCAAGCGCGCGAGCTGTCGTGAACACCCACGTATCTCGAAAGACAGCAGAGGTCTGTCCATTGACGCTCACCGCTTCCTCCGCACATCTCCTGGCAAGCGCAGTAATAAACTTCAGGCCCCGCTCCGCAACATCAGAGTACTTCCTATCTGTCAAAAGTAGGGACAGTTGTCGGGCAAACAAGTATGTCCGAATGTCTATTTCTGTGATGGTATTATCCACAAGCAACCGTCGATACTCTTTCGCATCCGGATCAGTGACACCCATAGCGGAATCTGCTCCTGCCTCTACACAAAACGTTCCAGAACCATATTCGCCACGTTCTGCCATCGTCATTTGCAGCTCGTCGTAGAAGCGCACGGCCAAGTCCCTTCTTCCCAACTGCACAAACACGAATGCCATGGCCTCCTTCAACGCAAAGAACCTGCTAAAAGTCCATGATGGGGATGATCGACTCACGTAGGACCGCGAAACTTCCTCCTCATATGCCTGAACTCGCGCTTCGACACCCTCCCGTACGCACTCGCGCAATCTGACGAGTAGGTCCTGATGTGCAGGTGAGTGATGAAGATGCGTTATAGGGCGCTGCTCCTCGCGTATTGCTGCAGGTGGAACAACGACCAGTCTTTCACGACCGCGCGAGGCTGAGTTAACGTCTCCCCGGAGCTTATCAACCACTTTTCTATGTTGCGCGAAATCTGCATCGGTGACGGCCAGAATCACAAGGTATTCTAAATGCTTCTCTTTGCACTCTTCCACAAAGCGTCGTATTCGAGACCAGTTGTCGTCGTGCAATTGCACAAGCTCGCTTATAACGGTCACGACCGTATATACGTAAGGATTTGCATACCAATCGTGTGCAAAACGAGATGGGGACAAGAAGACTGGCGGCTCGGGCGGAGGTTGACGAATCTCTGAGAGGCGTTCCACGTGAATTCCAAAGCCATTCAAGACGACTCAATGGAATTGATCTAGCGATGCGCAAGGTGGGCCACACTTGGTTGGCGTCATTTACCCAAATAGGTAGACCTTCAAGCGGGGATGGGGAGGGGGCATCATATGGCATGACTGCTTGCAGCACATGCACCGCAGTCTCTGCATACTCCGAGATTGGGTTCAATGAGAAAGAGGACTGAGTTGTGTCAGGAGTGAGTCGTCTCTTTCCAGATGCGCTATCCAAGTCCGTCGGAAAATTTCCGTTAAAAAATTGGCTAGAAAATCCTATCGAAAGAATGTTTGCATTGATCAGAATGGCAGCTTATCAAATACTTTCGCGCTGCAACACCGCCCGTCAGAAAGAGAGTTCTGTACGAGCCCCGCAGTCACGTGAATCCGCTACGAAGAGCTTGCTCATGCAGGGTAGATGTGTATGTTGGTAAAGAGGCAGCGTAAAAAATCGGCCTGTGAGATTCTTTCGCTCAAAACATACATGCAATCTTCTCACGTAGTTTTAATACCATCCTGCATGAGAAAGAGTCGCAACACTGTGGCGAAAAGCTATCCGAGCTAAGATGGGTTTCTAACGTCCCAGATGTAGCTAACCGACTCTGCAGTCGCTCACAGAGTGCACTCGCTTGACCTCGTAAGCACCCCTGCACACTCGTGCGTATTCGTCGCCCCTCTTTTCATGCAATTTCAGCACAAATACTCAGCAAACTCATCGCGCTTCATACTGCACAATTTTAGTAGTCCGTAGCTTCCAGAGAATGCGACTACCGCACGAGTTGCACTTCACTGGCGAACCAGCAGCCAGCTCCACAATCTGCCCGCAACCCTATTGTTCACACGGACACCGCATGCAGCTCAACGGTCAATCCTTCGTCATCTTCGCAAATTGTCTGTTCGGCACTATTCGCAGCTGAAACTTACTCCGCACTTGTACTTCATTCCTGCTGTTGCGCCTGAGTGTCTATGACACCAATAGAAATGTCAGGCGTGGGACTTCCCTGAAGAAGAAAGATAAGGACAGATCTTCTTCACGCAGACTTTTGAACGTGTTCCAGGGACACACACGAAAGCTGGTCTGGATTGTGTAGGATCTAGCCTACATCTACCAAATTTCCAACCCCAATTATATTATCTGCACGTAGGTTTTTTTTATAGCCCATCCTGCTTACTGTAGCTCGGGGCCCATCATCTATAAGCAGCGAAGTTTGCCCCTAGGCACGCGATTCTCACTCTCCGAACTCCGTCATCCCCGCGACGATTTATCTGCGAGAATTCAGTTGTTGAAGTTTCTTTATCTTGCGTTCGATGTAGCTCGCAGGGTGTTTGACTGGCTGTGAAAAGTTTCGAATAACCCATTTTGCTGTACATCTCTTCTACAGCAACGGCGTTCTGTGTGACTCTATTGGCAAAGTGAGGCGACTTAGCAGGCGTGGTACACCCACACGACCCGAAAAACCTATCCTTGCTCACATGCCCGCCCATCACAATGGCAACGCTCTCTAAGACCCAAGTGTGCCTTTACTTCGACATTTCATGCGCGTCAGACAATTGAAGGACGAAACTTTTGAAGGACGAAAACGATAAGTATCAGTTTGATGTTTGTATTCAAAATGTGCGAGCGCACGAAAATTGTTGTGCAAGGGGTCAACATTTTACCTCTGAGTACTGCGCATAGCTGCCAAATGAGTTTTTGCGAGCGCACGATGCTTTGCACCACTTGCACCCACGACAACATGACTACATTCATTCCTCTAGAGCTCCTCGGAATAATATGGAAAAGACCCGGCTTTACACAACCTGCGACATAAACGAAATGAGCCCTGCACACAAACATAGAAACTTTACTGAGACCACTTCGTTTACAGATGCTCCCCACCCTACCTTCCAAAAACCTATCCACACTAGCACGTCGCAATCGGCGGCCACGCACTTCTGCAGCCCACCTTGAACATCAAATCACACGCAAAGGCCTTGTGCAGCTTCATTTCTGAGATGTCCACACTCCACGCGGAGATCTAGTCGAACAAATCAAAATCCATTTCCTCCTCTTCTTCCTCCTCCGACTCTTCCTTCTTCTCCTCAGCCGCGGGTGCGTCGCCACCCGCGTCACCACCTCCGGCGGCGGGTGCGGAGCCAGGCGCAGGTGCGGCACCGATGTTGCTAATGAGGTCGTCGAGACTGACAGATTCCAGAAGCTTGGCAAACATAGCCGGCCAGAATGGCTCCACCGTAATACCGGCAGCCTCCGTCAGTGACTTGATCTTGTCCTCCTACGAGTGGTAACGGCAGTGCAGGATCCATGAGGGCCAGAAAAGCGAAAGTTGCGGGTTAGATGCTGAACAATGGCAAAACATGTGCGGGTGGACAGGAAAGACGAGTTTAGGGAAGAGGACTTACGGTGATAGGAACGCCATCGTCATGTAGGACAAGTGCTGCGTAGACACATGCCATTTCATTTTGCTCTGCCATCGCGAGGGTAATGCAACTGGTCGTGCAGAGAGAGATGCGAAAAGAAACGGCAGAGGTAAAACTGCTGAGGTCGGTGGGTCGGAAATTAGGGAACTGGGTTGAAAGTCCAGGCGGTGGCTAGAGCAAAAAGGAACGACGGTCGTCGTCCGCATTACAGATTGTTGGCTTATTTTACAGAATTTACAGATCGACGATATGTACACTTGTCAGGGACGACCAATCATATTGCGACAGCGCGAGTAGTAGAGGAGAGGCATTAGTTTTGAAGGAGCATCAGAACATGAGGAGAAGACTGAACAAACTTGCTGCAACAACATGCGCCTTCTGCACGAATTCATGAGGGTCAACGTCGTGAGTCGGCTCTGAGACTACACACGCCCACCACACCAAACACAAGTCCGCTAACCGTCTTTCTGCTTCTTCATCACATCTAGTCGCCAATCCACACCATCTGCAGCTCTCTAAATCTTGTACTGTACCCTTGCCCTCTCATTGCTTTCCTTAATGAAGCGAGCGCTTGAGGAGATGACAACGCAAAGCCCTGAGGAAGAAGAGGGAGAGCTCGCGTTGCGCGTCAAATGGGGCGGGGCGACATACCCTGTTGAGCTCACGCCGACAAGCACCGTGGCGGACCTCAAAAACCTCCTGTTCCAGCTTACCGAGGTCTTGCCGAAGCGGCAAAAGGTGCTGGGCTTGCCGCGCGTTTCTGGACGACAGCCAGAGGATACGGCGATACTATCGGCGCTTTCCCTGCGCCCTGAACAGCAATTGATGCTGTTGGGATCACGTGAGGCGGACATTTCCGCGCTCAACGCCGCCCAGAATCAACTCGACTCGATCGTTAATGACCTCGACATCGATTATGACAATGACGCCGGCGCAAAGGCGCTCGACCCTCACGCAAAGCCGGCCAATCGCCGTCGACTGGAGCGTCGGGTAGCATCGACCGAGTTTCGGATTATGAATCCGCCGCGCGAGGGAAAAAAGTTGCTGGTGTTGGATTTGGACTTCACGCTGTTTGATTGCCGAAGTCAGGCGGAGAATTTTCGAGACCTTGCGCGTCCGGGTCTATACGAATTTTTGGCATCGGCGTATCGCTACTATGATATCGTAGTGTGGTCGCAGACGTCATGGCGTTGGCTGGAGGCAAAACTGACGGAGCTGTCGATGTTATCTGCGGATAATTACAAATTAACTTTTGTGCTGGACCGGTCATCGATGTTTCAAATCACGTCGCGGCGAGGGGGTGAGGATGTATCGCATGAGGTGAAGGCTTTGGAAATTATCTGGAGGAAATTTCCTGGTCGCTGGGATGCATCCAATACGATTCATATTGATGATCTGTCCAAGAACTTTGCGCTTAACCCACAGTCGGGTTTAAAGATTTCAGCATTTAAGAACGCGCCTGTCACGAGGACCCGTGATCGTGAACTCTATAGACTCGAGCGTTATTTGGTGGCCATTGCGCAACATGAATCTGATTTTTCAAAGCTCAAGCATAAATACTGGAAACGCTACTGTACAGTGCACAATAGTGCGAAACCAGTCGAAGACACGGCATGAGTGGGTCCATGGGAGTTTTCAAGCGGATCATCGTTCGGCTCTCTACCCATTTTCACACGATGTCAATATCAAGATGATTATATATCAAGCTCATAACAACAAAATGATGAAGAAGAGCGGAATACATCGGTTCCATGCTCCTTTTGCGTCAAATTGGAGAGCGAGTTCGGTTCTTGTGGAAATCGGAAAGGTTGAGCATCATTGCGAGAAAGGCACGAGCTGTCGTCCCAGAAAGCCACGACATCATCATGTACTTTACTCATCCTCTGAAGAGTCTGCTTTGTAATCCTCCTCTTCCTCTTCCTCGTCGGAGCTCCCCGTAAGCTCGGGTCCGCTATAATCGGATGGCAAGTCGATGTCCTGTTTTGCAGGAACTGTGCGTCCACGGCTGCGCCGTGGTCGTCCCTTATCCGTAATAATGTTGCTGCAGACCGAGCAACACAAGTGTAGAAAAGACCCAGCCATCACAGATTGAACAAGTAGTTAGAAGCAGTTTTTGCCGTAGCGCTCACACAATGTTGGCACGCTTTAAACACGCGCCTCGCACGCTGCACGACATCGCGCCCGCCACTCACCTTGTATCGAGCCCCGCAAGCTCCTTTTCCTTCTCCAACCGCGCGCGATGCCCGGCAATCTCCCGGCGCGTGAGCATCGTTGGGTTGGGCGTATGCACGCCCTTTTGCGCCAGAAAGTCGACCACCGCGGTGCACTTCTCCGCCACGTTCTTGCCACGCATGCGCGCAGGCGGCACCATGCACCCAAGCTGCTTGCAAACGCTCCGCAACCGCTCCAGCTGCTTCTCTGTCGTAGACTGATGCGACCGCACCCGCTTTGCCGGTTTGAGAGGGGAGGGAGCGCGTAACCTCTCACGACGCTTCCGCGTCTCTCCTTCGTCGTCACCAGCGCTTTCGTTTAAATCGTCTGCGTCATCTTTCTCCTCCTCCTTCTCTCCGTTGTCCGCCCCAGCGCCACTATCGGCAACGTACTCTTCGCCTTCGTCATCCTCCTCAATCGCCACCCGTTTTCGGCGCTTTCTCGATACCGCAGGTCGCACCTCCTCGTCTTTATCAGGCGCAAAGTCGCTATCTCCACCACTTGCGTTCTCACCATCTCCGTTATCGCCACCCGCATCCTCGCCATCGCCTTCGCCTTCGCCTTCACTGTCGCTCTCGCCCTCGACCATTCCCGCTTGCGCTCTGCCAATATCCTTTTCCTTTTCCCCTGCTTTATCTCCCACTTCCTTTTCACGCTCACCCGCGCCTCCATCTCGCGCGCCTCCTTTTCCCGCCACGGGCGTGACGTCGGAAAGCACAACAGATAGAGCGGCGCGAATGGAGAGCTTGAGTGCTTTGCGGTCTCCCGCCTGATTGCCCAGAATCTTCTGTACTTCCTTGCGCACAATGGCGCCGGTGGTCTTGCTGAGGTCGGCGCCATCCAAAATGCGACGCACCAGCGCCTCCATCTCGGGCTGCGAAATGTTGCCAGACGACATGACGTGGAAACAGCAGGGGAAGGATGAGGAGGGAATGGGTGTTGATGTGTTGAGGGGCAGGGGCAGAGGGCAGAGGGCAGGGATTGAAGAAGGATCGTTGTAAACTCAAGAGCGAGTCTGAGGGTCTTGGTTAAGTGGCACTGTGAGGAGGGATTATAGATTTGGGGAGTCCAACGATTGGGGAGTTTAGGCGCGAGCTGCCATAGTAATAAAATGCAACTGGACGCCAAAGCCGCTGTCGCAACTTTATTACTTACTCTGTCAATCTCCGCCGTCCACCTCCTCTCCGCCGTCCTTGCCCTCTCCGTCCCACGTTGCCACCCACCATCCTCCTTCCCTCGCCCCTGTCTCCTTTTGCAGATGAGCAAAGGCCGCGTGTCAGCCTTTCTCTCGACAGTTCCTCTCCCACGTCCCCGCTCTTTCCGCTCCTCCCTCTCCCCCGCCCATGCCCCCCTCCGCCTGAATCCCAGCGCACAAACCCCTCCCCCTCCCCCCTGTCCCCCCTCCTCCTCGTCCGATCCACCGCGCGTCAACAATCGTCTTGAGGAACTGAACGCCATCCCCAACCCGCCCCCGCCCCCCTCGTACCGCCGGGAACAGACCGACAGCTTTCTTGGCGCCGCAGGCTCGTACCTTTCCGGGCAGCTCGCCCGCGACGTCGACGACTTTCTCAGCAGCCCGTACCGGCTGCTGCTGGCCGCCGCCGTCGTGCCGATCCAGGTGGTGCTGTCGCTGTTGATGGCGACGCTGGTGTCGACCATGGGTCGCGGTCGTGACCTGATCCTCTACATCTGGACGATTCCGCTCGGAATCTCGGACCTGGCCGCGGGGCTGATCTGGCTCGCGATCTTCGACCAGACCGGCTTCCTCAACTCCTTCCTGATGGGCGTCGGCGCCATCGAGGAGCCGAGTTCCTTTCTCGGCTACCAGAACAAGGGCACGATCTTCCTCGCCATCATGCTCGCCGAGGTGTGGCGTGCCACGGCCATCATGCTCGTCATCCTGGTGGCCGGCATCGGCCTGATTCCGAAGGAGTACAACGCGGCCGCCCAGGTGTTCGGCGCCAACACCTGGCAGCGCTTCCGCCGCGTCACGCTGCCGCTGCTGAAGCCCAGCCTGCAGACGGCGCTGATCCTGCGCGTGATGCTCGCCTTCGAGGTGTTCGCGGTCGTCATCGCGCTCGGCGGCACGAACCTGCCGGTGCTGATGAGCGAGGTCTACAACCGTCAGTTCGACCTGCAGGACACGCACGTGGCGGCGGCCTTCGCCCTGTTGATCCTGATCATCTCGGTGGCCTTCACGCTCGCCATCATGTGGTTCCTCCGAACGCCGAAGGAGGCACGGGTATGAACGCGACCGTCGCGGCCGATCGCCATGGCGTGGTGGCCGGCAACCGGACGCTGATGCGCCTGCTCACGACCACCACGGTCGTGATCCTGTGCTTGTGGGTGCTGGTCCCTATCTGGCTGCTCCTGTCGAACACCTTCTCGACGCCCGCCGAAGTGAACGGCTTCCCGAAGCCGGTGGTGCCGTCCTTCGATACCGAAAGCGTGCGCTTCTTCCTCGGCTTCGACGGCGTCGGCCGCGCGCTTGCCAACTCGATCGCGGTCGCGATCGTGACGATGGTCATGGCCATACTCGTCGGCGCACCGGCGGGCTACGCCCTGTCGCGGTTCGACTTCCGCGGCAAGGGCACCTTCCGTCTGCTCGTGCTGATGACGCGCGCCTTCCCGCTGCCGCTGCTGGCCTTGCCGATGGCGGTCCTGTTCATCCGCGTCGGACTCGATGACACGATCTTCGGACTCGCGATCGTGCATACCACGCTCGCGTTGCCGTTCTCGGTCCTGATCACGTACTCGTTGTTCTCGGGGATTCCGATCGAGCTCGAAGAGGCGGCCTGGACGCTCGGCTGCACGCGACTGCAGGCCTTTCGCAAGGTGATCCTGCCGCTCGTGCTGCCGGGGATCGCGGCAGCTGCCATCTTCGCGTTCGTCATTTCGTGGAACGAGGTGTTCGCGGCCGCCGTGCTGACGATCGAGCACCGCACGCTGCCGGCGTTCCTGCTGCAGAGCCTCGACATCGCGCCGCTGCACCTGAAGTTCGCCGGCGGGGCGATGCTCGTCACGCCCGCCCTGCTGTTCATCTTTCTCGTCCGGAAGTACCTGTTCTCGATGTGGGGTATCGCGAACCGCTGACGCGACGCCGAGAACGGGGAGACCGGGGAGAACGGGGACAAC